>CM070595.1:17278849-17492102 GCA_036346395.1 Hsuehochloa calcarea | reverse complement strand
TTTGACCAAGTTTGCTTGGTCGAAAGGTTGCTTACGACTCATCGTAAAGTCATAAAACCTCTACAATTGTGTAGTGGTCGTAGTAAGGCGATCGGAGAAAAACCTTCCGATCGATACTTCCTTCGCCGTAAAGACTTGGTCAAGAAAGTGATTTTGCTTGGAGGTGACAAAACTAACCTAACTTTCCTCGAACAGACCGTCTGGGAATTGCAAGCGAATTCCACAGATCGCGTTGATAAAGCGGTTCGGCGATTGCAATCGTGAAGATTGCTTACGACTATTAAAAGTCGTGAAAAACCCTACGACCGCCGATGATCATAGTAGGGAATCGGAGAAAAACCCTTCGATTGATACTTTCTTCGACCGTAAAAACTTTGGTCAAGAAAGTAATTTTACTTGGGGTGACAATACGCACCTAATTTTTCTCGAACGACCATCCGGGAATTGCAACCGCCTCACAGACTTGTCCGATGAAGCGGTTCGGCGGTACAACCAACTCCCATAGACCTATAGCCGAGACGGCTCAAGCGGCGGAGATCATGCGTTATAAAACTTACCAGAGGTAGACTTGGGTTTTTACCTTTTCCTCAAATCACTCCGTTTTCTTCGAGCTCTTGCTTTCTCCGTCCTCGACTAGGTTTCATCTTCTCCGCCGCCAACCCAAAAAAACTTCTTGCTTCGAGCGAAATGGCCAAGAGAGTTTCGAATGGGAAGAATCGGAGATGGATGCGCTAAGATCAAGATCTTGGTCGATCTGGGAAGATTCCAGAGAAGGCTCTGGTAAAGTGGATTCCGGCTATCGGGCAGCACTGGCCATCGGGGGAAAATGGGCAAATCCCCGTCTTCCAAGCGTATTGTGAGTGCGGCCTTGATTGCTCGCCCACCCCTTTCTTCTGATGGTACTCGAACACTTTGGGGTGGAACCGTGAACTTAGGTCCCAATTCCATTACCATGTTGAGTGTGTTCGTGTATCTGCGGCGTACGCATAGGGATTAGGCGGATCTCGAGTGTTCAATATTATTATGGGATGGCTCGACAAACCGAATCGGAAGTCGTGGTGCGAAACTCCACGACTCAAGTCGAAGGAGTATATTCAGAGTTTCACCCGGTCTTCGTGGTCGGGAGAAAGAGGTGGTTCTCTTGGAAGGTCACCTCGAAGACGACCTTTCTTTGTGAGGAAGGCTGCAGAAAGAAATCTTCATGGGATTCGACCAAAGATATCTGTAGGATTAGCCCTTATATTCAAGCCATTAAGGACTTGAAGGAAGAAGGGCTGACCGAATGGCATGTGGTGAAGGATTTCATCACACGCCGAATTAGTCCTCTGAAGAAACGAGCATCTCCTATGTGGAGATACTCGGAAGAGGAGACCCAACCGAGACTACGAGGAGGGTAAGTAATTTATCGACTTAGCTCTCGGTTTGGTCTTTCTCAACCTTGTCTAATATTCTTATCTGCTTACGAGATCTTTCACAGCCGAGGTTGACTCTAGAGTCGACTCATCTGCGAGAAGTCTCCGCCACTCGAGGGGCTGTTCCTCAAGTCATTGCGGCTTTGTCCGCAGATGAAAGGATAGAGCGCCTAAAGGTAATCAAAAAGTTGATTCTTTCTTTAGGACTTTATAGTCGTAGAAGATACTTACGACTAAAGGTGATCGTAGAATATCTTACGATCAGGAAAGAGTCGAGAAAAACTTACGACTTGGCACTTGTCGAGAAAAACTTACGACTAATTAGTCATTCTTCTTTTCTGCTTTGCTTTACGTAAAGTAGGCATGGAAAATCGTCGGAGACGACGAAGAAGTCGTCTTGATGACTATTTGCGCTGGTTGTCGAAAGACAAAGGCTCTCCTCCCTCCAAGAGACGTCGACTTGTAAAATCACGACACAAAGGGAGCAAGCTCAAGCTCGGTCTTTCGACTGCACCCTCTACAAGACTGCGGCAACGTAGTCATATCTGAAGCCGAGGCCGCGACCATCGGGCCGAGGAGGTTGAGGCACCAATCTCTTAAGCGCAAACCTCGCAAGGCTAACGTACCCTTCATTATGACAAAGAATCTTTCGCGGTTCGCCACTCCTAGTTTTGTTAGGCAACCTGGAAAGGAGAATTGGAAAGATTTTGTGTCTTTTATGAAGGATTTATGTCGCATCAAGACAACACTGCAATCGAGGGCGATCTTTGCTCTTGGAATGGTCGAGGCGATCTCGGCCATCCAGAGAATCAGAAACCGTAGCTCGGTTCTGTCCAAACTCTACGACGAGGGCGTGGTCGTAGCCGAGCCGATTGTTGAACCTCGACCGGGCGTGGTCGTGGAGAAGAAGAGGTCCTCCGTTGGGAGGATTGCCCCAAAATTCTGGTTAAGACCGAGTGCGAGGTATGTGAAATTTACTAAAGTGTAAGAACGACATTTACCTTTTTCTTTTCACAACTTTGATTTGCTTTTCTTTATTTGATCGACTTCTTGGTCCCCTGAATGCTTCCGCTGAGAAGTCCATTGCCATCCCTTCACCATCGAGGAGGTGGCAATGGAGGTGGTCAAGCATCACCCTTGGCCCAGTGGCCGATGAAGTCGAGACTCCAGAGTGACTCCACATCTGCCAAGTCGTAGCTACGACCCTTGAAGTAGCGGTATTCTTGTTGAGGTGGCCGCCACGATCACTTGGTCGTAGAAACAACAGGGCATTGTGGAAGCCTCTGGTCAAGGCGGTGACCACTTGTGCACCGCTCTGGAAGGAAATTGTAGGGCGTTCCTTCCCTACCCAAAGAGAAGTTACGAGACCGAAGGAGAAAATTTCAACTTCGTGGTGACTTTTTGGGCTCGCCTCCGTCGTGGGTCTTACTCTTCAGATCTCGTGACCGAGTCCCCATCCCAAAGATATTCCCAATCGGAGAATACTTTTGATAGCGAGCTCGAGAAGGTGTGGTGGGACAAAGTCGCGAGGATAGATAAGGCTGCAAACCGGACCTTGTATATTCGAATGTTTGCTAGGGCGACTATGAATGTAAGTATCTTCAAAATACTTATATATGTGACTTTCCTTCTCTTCTCCTGTTTTCTTTTGCGTAAAGCTCTGGAGCAAATTGTCGTTGTCGGTGAGTACCATCGACAACTTTTAGAGCTAAGACAGAGAAAGAACTACTGCGTGCGAGGCGCAGAGATGGTAAGTCACTTATCATTCATAATTGTTTTCGACTTAAATACTCGTGATAATGTTTTACGAGAATAGTCATGGAAGAAACTCATGACAAAGTACTAGTCGTAAAAAGCTTACGACTACTTACGACCGTAGTGGTCGTAGAAAGACTTACAACCATGTCGTAGTCGAGAAAAACTTACGACTAGGTCGGTGGTTGTAGAAGTACTTACAACCATTCGCCTCATGTTTATCTTCGCTCTCGCTCTTTGTAGGTTAAGCGGTGATACGAAGACCTTAGTGACTCACTCGACTATGAAAAAGAAGAGTCGAGGAGGCTAAGGAACGAAGTATTAGTCCTCCTGATAGACTTCGAGACCTCTCTCGCATCTAAAAGATTGCGTGAAAAATAAACAAGCGAAGTTCGAACTTAAGACTGCTTTTGATCTTTAACCTTTACAGACTCTCATTTCTTCTCGGATAAAGAAAAGAGATCACGAAGCTCGAGCATCAAGTTCAAGAAAAAGCTTTGGTCATTCAGAGTTTTCCGTATTACCTCGAATAAGGATCAAGAACTTGAGGGTCTTAGAACTCAATTAATGAGTAAGTAATTCTTTACCCGCTATCCTTTTGAGTATTTTCCTTTTCTAATGCCAATTTTTTGTTCGTAAATTCTTGTCCAATTGAGAAGCCTCGAGGTCAAATCCAAGAGAAAACCTTGATCTACAATGAGTCCATCCGCATCGCTAAGATGAATGCAGAGGACATCGAGCATGGGAGAAAAAGCACTTGAAACCATTGCTTCCCATCGAGAAGAGGTTAAGAAACTGGATTCTCAATTAGTAGGTAAGAAATGCTTTTACCTATAATTATCTTTGTGTTATCTTCCTCCGTAAGTTTATTTTCGCTTGACCGATTTTATTCTTTTGTAACAAGTGGTCGAAAACAAGAAACTGCGAGGCTTCGACTTGTACCCAACAGGAGATGGAGTTGATGAAGACTAGTCTTCAAGGCAACATCACTCTCCTGAACAATGTGCTTAGTGAGCTAAATTCTGAGGGAAAAACTCCTAGAGAAGATAATATTGCTGCTCACACAAGTACTATTGGGGAACAAGTCGGAAAATTGCAAGAAATGGTGACCACTCTGAAGGTTAATCAAAATGTCAATCAATAAGGGAGGCAGTCGAAGCCGGAGTAAGTTACGCTTTGGCGAAACTTAAAGCTCAAGATCCCCGCCTTAATGTGCAACCAATTGAAGCCGAGTTCGATTGCTCCGAATCAGAGGCAAATCGTCTGATTGAGGAAATGCAATCGGTTGGCAAAAAGGTGGCGGAGGAAATGCAGCTAGGCTCTCCCCCTTCAGAGTAATCTTGTAACTACTTTGTAAGGCAGACAATATCATTGATGAGTGATATATGATCCATCTTATTTCCTGAAAATTATCTTGTCGAGTAGTTAGTAACTCAAAAGATAATAAACGAATGAAAGACTAAGAATTGAAGTCAAATTAATAACTTTATCCTAGCCCCCGACTATTTGCTTAGATTGTTTAGACAATCTAAGTAAATAGTGTTTGAAATAAGGGGTTTACAAAACAAAGAGAGGTTTGTTTAACTTATAATTTTGTTATGGTTGTCAAGCACTTGGTCGAAAGAGTAAAACGACTCGACACTAGGAAGTTCCTTCTAGTGGGCAAGACCACGTCTTTGAGAGAGGAAAGGCTTCGACTAGGTGATGTTACCATCTCAGACTAGTTTAATCAAACCAAGAGCGACAACTTGAGTTAAGCAAGCGTCTAGAGGACTTTAATAATTCGTTAGCCCTTTTCTCGATGGACTCGATAAGTCTTTTCGATGTAGCAAAAGTAGGAGGCGGCGCAAATGCTTAGGAAGTTCCTTCTAGTGGGCGGGACCACATGCGAGAGAGAAAAAACTTCGACTAGGTGTGTCTCTTCCTTGACCGATTAAAAAACGAGTACATCAAGGTGGTCGAATAAATGTATCAAGTGCACTCTACTTAGAATATTTTTTGGAAATCACCAAAAAATAAACTAAGATTGAGAGAGTTGGCTCGAGAACATTTATTTGGATAGAACCCGAGCTCTTTGTATTGGTGAAAAATGAGTAGCGAGTCGATGCTAGGAAATTCCTTCTAGTGGGCGGAACCACATGCGGATAGGAGAAGTTTCGACTAGATGATGTTACTTGTTTTTAGACCGGTGTAAAGAAAAGCGGGTGTTTTTGTATCATAGTCGAAAGATTAAAAAGCACTACTCAAAAAATAAGGCAAGAGAAGTAGAAAGAACTCGGACTTTTATTGCACGAGAAATTGGTCACACATAGAATTTGCGTGGCGATCGATGTTCCAAGAGTTTGAGAGAACTCATCCCATCTTCCATCGCTAGTCGTCACGACCACGCCGCGGGTTACTTCAACCATCGTGTAAGGACCTTCCCATTTGGGGAAAGTTTATTCGATTAGACTTGGATTGGCGAGCCTCAATACCAAGTCACCTACGACAAGGTGCGAGGTTGGACCTTACGATCATAGTATCTGCGCGGGGCTTGTTGGTAGACGCGAGCGGATTAAGGCTAGGTTTCTCCTTTCTTGAGTAGGTTAATGTCATCTGCTCGAAGTTGTTCTGATCCGAGTTGTTGAAAGTTTCAACTCGTGTCGACCGTAATTTTAGCTCGGGGAAGCATGGCTTGACTCGAACACTAGAAAAAATAGTGTTTCTCCTGTTGCTCGACTGGTGATCGTACGAACTGCCCATAACACGGAGGGTAATTCCTGTACCCAAGCCCCCGAGCGCTTAACAAGCTGGTCGAAGACTCGGGTTTTAATTCCTCGCATTATTTGGCCGTTTGCGTTCGACCCCCGTTGCTTTGGGGATGTGCAACAGAAGCATAGCATAATTTGGTACCCAACTCGTCGCAAAATTCCTGAAATTTAGCACTTGCGAATTGTTTACCATTGTCTGTAATTATCCGACTCGGAACTCCAAATCGGCTAATTACGCATCTCATCATGAACCTTTTCTTTGCTTAGATGTTATCGATTCTGAGTTCACTTCAATCCATTTGTGAGCGTGTCAATAGTCACAAAAGGAATTGAAACCTCCCGGAGCTTTGGGAAATGGTCCTAGGATATCGAGACCCAGTCGCAAAAGGCCAAGAAAGAGGTATTATCCTGTAATGCTTGAAATTTGGTTGGTGTATTTGTCTACCATGGAATTGGCATTGGACACACTTTTAACCACCTCCTTAGCATCATACAGGGCTGTAGGCGAGTAAAAACCTTATCGAAAGGCTTTACCAACCAATGTTCTGTAGGAAGCATGTGTCCCACAGATGACACTGTGTATATCGTGAAGGAGTGTTATTCCTTCGTTTTGCGGAATGCATCGCATGAGTATCCCTTGGGTTCCTCGTTTGTAGAGGACTCCTTCGACCAAAGTATACATTTTGGCTTTTCGGGATAAGCGATGCGCCTCAAGATCATCTTGGTCGGAACCCTTGCGAAGATACTCGTAGATGGGAGTCATCCGTATCCTCGTAGTCTAATGAGGCCATCTCAATAGGAGGTGTCTCGGTTCTTCGACCGAGAGACGGCTTTTGAGTTGCTCAAGAAAACTCCTTTTGTGCAAGTAGATCGGGAAGAAGCCATCCGAGCAAGTTGGTGCATGAGGAAATTATCCTTCGAGGATGAATTGTACCTCGAAACCTAAAAATGCTTTTCTAGCTTGCGAACTTCCGATAAGTATCGAGACATTGTCGAGCTAGAGCACCGTACTCTTTCCCAACTTGATTCACGACTAGTTGAGAGTCTCCTCTCACAGTAGTCGGCGAATTGAGAGTGCTTTCGACTCGTATGCCGACTAGCAAACCTTCGTACTCGCCACATTATTAGTGGCACGAAAGTTTAATTGTATGGCATACTTTAAGGTTTCTCGGTAGGAGATACCAGACCACCTGACCCGAGAGCCACTTAAAGTAAGTGACCCGTCAAAGTACATCATCCATCGGTCGTGGGAATCGTCTCGGGATCTGAGCAGTTCAAGATTTGTCCATTCGGCGACAAAGTGCGCCAAGATCTAGGATTTTATGGCCGTTCGGGACACGAAATGGAGGTCGAACTCCCAAGTTCGACCGACCATTTTGCCATGCGTCCATTGTTTCCTTATTATGGAGGATTGCTCCCAAAGGAAACTCGGGCGCCTGACTATTTTGTGCGCTGAAAATAATGCCGCAGATTCCCAAAAACATGAGGAGGGCATATAGAAGTTTTTGGACACGAGGGTAACGCTCCTTAGGCGTGTAAAACTTCGCTAACGTAGTAAACCGGTCGTTATGCGTTTTCACGTTCTACGACTAGTATCTTTGCTTCTTTTTGTGGCGTGGCGGCTAGGTAAATTAAGAGCGTCTCTTACGGCTTTGGAGAAACGAGCAGAGCACTCGAAAGATACCTCTTGACATCCTCAAAAGCGATGTTTGCCTCGTTCGACCACTCAAAACCTTCATGTCTCTGAGAAGTTTAAAGAAAGGTAGTCCTTTTCCCTAGTCGTGCGATGAAGCGACTTAAAGCCGCCATGCACCCAGTGAGTTTATGGACTTCCTTTTTTGTGTTTGGAGGACGATCGGAGGATGGCCTTTATTTTTCGAGATTTGCTTGATTCCTCGTTCGGATACTAGGAATCCAAGTAATTTTCTGAAGAAATTACAAACACACACTTCTGGATTGAGTTTTAAGCGGTGCTTTACGAGGTTGTCGAATGTTTCTTGTAGGTCGCTGATATGATTAAGTCTCTTAATGCTTTTTACGACTAGATCATCAACATAGGCTTCCAAATTCGGCCTAATTGAGATGAAAAAGTCGATTGCATTAGGCGTTGAAAAGAAGCACCGGCATTCTTTAGACCAAATGGCATTTTGACATAGCAAAAGGTACCAAATGGAGTAATGAATGCGGTCTTTTCTTCATCGTTTAAACACATATTGATCCGGTGGTATCGAATATGCATCTAAAAACTTAATATCTCACAACTGCGATAGAATCAACGGTGATCGTCACGAGGTAAAGGAAATCATCTTTTGGACAAGCTTTATTAAGATCGGTAAAGTCCACGCATACATCGCCATTTGCCGTTTGACTTTTTGACCATTACAGGGTTAGCCAACCACTCTGGGTGGTTGACTTCTCTTATAAAGCCTGCTTTAAGTAGCTTATCCAACTCTGATTTAATAGCATCTCGTCGATCAGGGGCAAATCTCGTAATTTTTGTTTTACGGGTACTTTATCGGTAGTAAAGCTAGCTCAGGCTCGATCACCTCCGGGGACTCGGGCATGTCGGATGTTTTCCACGCAAAGACATCTGCGTTAGCTCGGAGGAAGGTAATGAGGGCGTCTTCCTATTTGGGGTCGGAAGTCTCCCGATCTGAGCACGTCTTGAGGGCTCTTCTGCGTCGAGAGGAACCTCTTTGACTTGGTCGTTCGGCTTTGGTGCAGCTTTAGGCTTCGACTTGCTAGTCGAAGGCTGACTTTCATCTCGAGTTGGTATTTGACCAACCATCTCGAGGGATCGACGGTCGCAGCTATACGCCATCTTTTGTCACATCGAATGGTGATCACTCCTTTGGGACTGGCATCTTAAGACATTGATACCCATAATGAGTAGCCATTAAGAATTTTGCCAAAGTTGGTCGTCCGAGTATGGCGTTATATCTTGATCGAAATCGACCACATCAAAGGAGACTTTCTCGTCACGAAATTACTTGGTGAGCCAAATGTTAAAGGAAGAAAACTTGGCCAATAGGTTTGGTGAAGACCGATGCGATTCCATGAAAGGAGTATCGTCTCGCCTTACCTTTGTCCCGGTACTTGCATCTCGTCCGGGCATTAGTAAATAATATGTTCAAAGAATCGCCACCATCAACCAACACTCGATTGACCGACGGTTGTTGATGGTGGGTTCGACCACAATCGGATATCGACTGATCGACTTCGTAGTGATTGGGCGGTCATCCTTCTCAAAAGAGATGGTAACTTCCGACCACTTGGTAATTTATTGACGAGAGGAGTATGTATGGAATTTACCTCTCGTCCGTGACTTTAAGTTGTCGTTTGGAGTCGTATGCCGATGATCCTCCGTAGATGTGCTCAGCGGTATGTTGCGGATCTTGGAGCGGCATCTCCTCATCATCCGACGACTTTTGGCCACTCGTATGTCCTACCTTTCGAGAGTAGGGAGTGGTGCTTGTCCGTTGTAGTAGTCCTCGAGCTTTCTTTGGAAAACTTCGGCGATTCTGAGGTCATGTCCTTCCTTTTTATGAAAAGGACACCACCTTGGTTTGTCGTTCCTACGATCGAGCGCTTACCTTTGCCTTGATCGAGTGCGACTTGGTGGTTTGGGGCTCTCCATCTTTCACGGCCAAAACTTCCTGGAACCACCGGTTTGTGGTTTTGACTTTTATTTTCTTCTTGGACTTTTTGCTTTTTATCCTTACCAACTTCACGGCTCTCGAGGAGTGTATGTTTCTCGATCGATAGTGTTGTTCCACCGACGCCTCGAAGCGGTTGCATGTCGATCGGCCATCTCGAAGAGCTCGACAGATGTTGGGAGGATTCAAAGCAATGTCCTCCGTTATCCTTCTACTACGGACTCCTTGCTTAAAAGCCACGATCACGGAGGAATCGAAATTTCGAATTGAGTTACTGAACTGACTAAAGCGTTTGATGAATTGACGCAAAGTCTCGTTGTTGTTCTCGCTTTTATCCGGTGCAAGTCGTCTTCTTTTCGAGGCGGTTGTATGTGCCTTAGAAATTTGCCGTAGAAGATCGCAGAGGTGTTGCCAAGAGTAGATCGACTCGAGTGGTTGGTTTAATAACCACGATCGGCGGATCCTTCGAAACACGATCGGAAGGTAATTCGCCATTACATGCTCTCCTCCTCCTGCTTTGCTCGGACATTGTTGTATAGATCTGAAGAAATTCGATGGGATTTTGAGATCCATCAAATTTCTCCATGTTCAGCGGCGAAAATGAGGTGGCGTGAAGCGCTTTCGAAGGTCGGGCAAAATGCGGCATCCGGTAATCACTTCTTGACGCCTTCTTTGTAGGAAAGAAGGGTTAATGTCACCAGTGATCGTATCTGACGATACCGTGTGAGTGACTGCTCGTAGTAGGTCTCGATTCTACGAGGGAATACTCCTCGTACTCCACCCGTTAATGAATTTCTTTGTCGAAGTGGTGAATGATCACCTCTCAGGGGCTTCTTGATCTTGACCGATCGAAATGTATTTCTCGAATAGGGATCGATTCGACTTATGCGTGTCGATTCCTCGTGAAAATATTCGATTGACTAGTAGCCGAGGAAGTCGTATTGCTGCGACTACACAGAATGTTGTCGATGAGGTACCTCGATCTTGTCATCACGATTCGAAGTCTTTGCGTAATCTCTTGACAAAGAGATCGTACCACAGCGTTCGAGCAAGCTCTTGGCTGGGATTCTCGAGCAAGTCGTTGATGTCCTGGAGTTCTTGTACCTCCTCCGATTGATGTTGAATGCGCTCAGGCAGGTTCTTCTGGACTGCAATTTTCTTTCTTCTGGCGACATCAAAATCCTCCTCATCGGGTCTTTGAGGCCTTCTCGGTGGAGTCGCGAGAATGTCGAGCATTTCCCTCGCGTTCATCAGTGTTGGTTCTCTTTGCCAGCGGTGGTGCCCTTGCCATTACCACGAGGCGCGGTGTGTGATCTTGGGAGTGTTCTTATCTCGGCCTCCATGAGGTGACCACGATTGGGGAAGGGCGAAGACCTCCGTTGATGATTCTCACTTGCGCCGAGGCCTCCCGCTTGAGGAGTGCTCGAGAGACACCATCTGGCGACTTGGAGTAATCCCCTCGGGTAGGGAACTCAGGGTTATAAGCGCTCTCCGTTCGCAAATGAGATCTGCGGGGAGGCGGTCGAATTTGCAGGAAAAGCATGCTTGATCCCACCCTCTCTGAGTTACCACGAGAGAGGATCACTAGATCTTTGGTGGAGTCTGGAATAGTGGCTCCCGAACTTGACTCACCAAGTCGGACCGCCTTAAGGGACTTGAACACTTGGAGAAAAACTCTCGTCGTGTTGTGAGTCCTCACGGGAGCGGTTACAGTCGGATTGACCCTTGCCCTTTGAGGGAATTGGCTCCTCTGTTGGGCGTATCGTTGTGGGGATAAGGATCCTCCTCAACTCCATTAATGGGATGGTTTCTGGAGAATAATCTCGGAGGCAACATCACCATCGGCGGATGCATCACTCGGCTCGTGAGTCGAAACCGGCATCCATGTCGACGTCTGCGTGTCTGCCAAGTCAAACCGGTTCTCCTCGTTCCATTCTCCGCCATGATTGCATGAGATTGGAAAAAGAGATATGTTGACAAGAGATTACGGAAGATCCCCACGACGGCGCCAATCGCCGGTGTATTAGAACCGATCTTACGTAAAGATTATTTGATTCGGGGTCTCCTAGAGATGAAATCACGCAGAGTGGTTGACACGGGATGTTTAGACGAGTTCAGCCTTCTCCGAGAGAATAATAACCCTAATCTGTGTGGTGTGGTATTCTTGATGATCAAGTAAGAAGCTAAGACTATTACAGAGAATAGAACTTGTATATCTCTCCTTTACTTGTCTCCCTGATGCCCTTATATAGTCGTGAAGGAGTAGCCGTTTTGTCCTGCGGAAGAGGCGCCTTAATTGAGCGATAAATGGGCGATGATGGCGATAATTACCGCGCATTGGCTTCTCTCGCCGTCGGCAATTATCATTCAAAGATAATGGAGTATTTAAGCACTATTACTACGCGGAATAGTAGTGCGTGCGAACCGTTCGATTCTTTAATCAATTGGACCCACTTGCCTGTAGGTTTGATTATAAGGTGGTCGTGGTTTGCCTGGTCGTAGGAGAACTTACGACCAGGTAGTAATCGTAAAAGGTCTTACGACTATGTAGTGATCGTAGAAAGACTTACGACCATGTAATGGTCGTAAAAAGACTTACGACCATGTAATGGTCGTAGAAAGACTTACGACTAGGTAGTAGTCGTAGTAAGACTTACGACTATGGGGGGTGATTGTAGAAGATCTTACAATCACTTGGTAGGCCTCTCCCTTATAAAAATAAGGGGTACTTCTGGAGACTATGTGACATCATATTTACCCATAATAAGAATTATAGATAATAGATAAAATGAGGATTATTAGATCCTCGTCAAAGACCAACTCTCTTGTTTAGTATTATTTTGTGTAGTCTCATTTGGATATAAAGGTGAAATTCAACGAGGTATGCAATCGACATCTTAATCTTATATATTGTTGCATTCCTCGGATCCAAAATATAGGTTGAACTCAACCGTAAGTTTAACTTGAATATGTGCATATGATTCTTATTAAACATTTGTATATACACACATTTAGGGGGAGTTCACTCTATATTTTGTGGTTTCATAAGTATTGATCCATATTCCATTCTCCACGTATACTGAGGATCTTTACTTTGAAACAAATCCTTTGAGTATATAAAATTTGTGTAGTTCATTTATACTCATGATTGTGTTATATTCTGGTATTAAAGTCAAATCAAATTTTCAGTTCACAATCGGTAGTTCCGGCGTTAAAACTGCGGAACTACCGTTGGGAGGAACTTCAGAAAAAATTGTGGAACGTTTTTCGAGAGAGTACCCTTTTACGGACTTAGCGGTTTTTAGAAGTGCGGTAGTACCGTCATGATGGGAGCGGAACTACCGCACCGCGGAAGTTCGGATTTTTGCGCGGAACATTTTTTCCAGAAAGGTACCTTTCGGGCTTCATCGAAGAGCGGTTGTACCGCAAGTAGTGTGCGAAACTACCGATCATCGAAACTACCGCATGATAGTTGGCGGTAGTACCGCACCTTTCTAGAATAGCTTGTTTAGAAGCATTTGTTGCATGTATATCTTGATAATTATTGTTAATCATTGTGGGACTAACATTTTTCTCGAGTTTGATGAATAGGTTATGTTCCAGGGTAATGAAGTCTTTGGATGGCATCATGAGTTGATCGTCATCAAGTCAAGGTTCAAGAAGAGGATGTATCATGTGTTGATGCATAACAAGATCTCGAAGAAGGAGATGGTCATGAGTTGATCGTCAAGTCAAGAGAAGACCCATCATGTGTTGATGGAGGTCAAGTAAAGGATGCATCATGGGTTGATGCATGTTAAGACGATGACCCGGATTTGAAGTGAAGATGTGCGTCAACAAGCTTCAAGAAGATGCTCATGGCAAAGGTATGACTAGCTAGGGCTAAGGATGTGTTCCTAGTCTTTTACCGGTCTTGGTGTTTGGTTGGAAGACCGGATTGCTATTATAGGTTGTCGTACTATTAAGAGGGGTCTTGTCTAGTAGCTTGAGTCTCATCATGTGTTGATAGCTCAATCTTGCTTGCTCTAGCTCTACATGGAATGATGCTATTATTTGCGAATGTGTTTTGTAAATAGTTGAGGTTTATGCATTTAATCCTTGTAGCATGTGACTATACTTTTACGAATGTGTTTTGCAAATAGTTGAAGTCCATGTACCTACACCTTGTGGTATGATCTAAGTTTGCAAATATGTTTTGCAAATTATTGGGATTCATGCATTTTCCTTTGGCATGATCTAAGATTGGTTATTGTTATTTCTTTGGACTTAGACCATGGTAGTGGATCTTTGGAGTTGTGTTTTTATTTTTGATCAAATATTTTTGAGATAAATTAAATAGGTGGGTTGTGTAGACCTCTGAATAAGCTTTCCATAGAGTCCAAGATCATTCAATTCCCACATCCGAGTCAAAAGTTATGACTTTTTTACCGAGTGTCGTCTGTGCTGAAATTGGGTTGCGAAACTTCCGCCCGAGAACAGAGGAACTACCGCAGAACGGTAGTTCCTCCATTTGTACTGCGGAACTACCGCACCAAAAATTTTAACGGCTAGTTTTTGAGCCGTTATGCACCGTCTGACCCATGAACAATGAAAGCGGTAGTTCTGGAGTTTGTACGGCGGAACTACCGCAAATCCTGATTTTTGGGGATTTCTGCTCCCAACGACTAGTTTTTGTGTGTGTGCTATAAATACCCACCTTGGCCGGTTGAGAGACAATCTTTGGCATCCCATTTCACTCACTTGAGCTAGTGTGAGCTTCTCCACTCAATTGTGCATGTGTTGCACCTTGTGATTAAGGAGAGAGGTCTCTAGTGCATGTGTTGCATCTAGAGGTGGATTTTGTATCCACTTGAGCTTGTGCATTCGTTGCACGTGGTGAGAGTCAAGCAAGGGGTTTTTCTTATTACTCTTGGTGTTTGCCAACACCTAGACGGCGTAGAGGCGTCGTGGACCAGTGATCTTCTCAAGAAGCTTGTGAGAAGACCCGGCGTGTTGTGAAGGTTGGAGCTCACCTACCCGGAGCGGGAAAGAGCTACCACTAGTGGAATTGAGGTGTTTGGCTTAATTCGTGGAGCCGGTCCAATTCATTTGGGCTTACCTCAACGTGGACTAGGGGAGACCGGCAAGTCTCCGAACACCACGGTAAAACATCATTGTGTCTATTGTGGTTTGGTTTACTTTGTGCAATTTACATTCCTTGTATTAAATTGCTCATATATCTTTGCATGATTGCTAGCTTTCTATTGTCTTATATTGTTGGTGCACTTAGTCAAGCCTAGTTGATTTAGGTTTTAATTGTGCAAAACCAAATTGTTATTAGCTTCCGCATTAGAAAGTGGTTTTAGCCAAATGATTTTTAAAACCGCCTATTCACCCCCCTCTAGTCGGCCTCCTCGATCTTACAGCAACGATTTGCTATCTTTTTACCTAACTATCTAGGTATTTGGTTTAATTTAATGCCACCTTGATACATGATACTCATTGAATTACAACTTATAGTTGCAAGAGCACGAGGATATGTATGATTTGGAGGAGGATGTGTTGGAGGACATGGATGAATGACCAATCACTAGGTAAATCTCCAAGCTTTTAAACTTGACCTGTTAATTTTTGCTAATCTCGTTAAAATATAATTGTTTATTGTTTATTCCTTGTGTGTTGTGTAATGATGAATTGTTTAGGTCGAGTTATGTGAAGCGAGATAACATAGCTTTAATAAATTATCCCTACCGCACATACTTGTGCTCATTACAAACATATGGCACACGTGTGTACACAAAGAAATTGCATCAATGTATAACTCATGCATGCAACATTTATTTCTGGACAAATGTACACAAATAATCTTAGAAAATCGCTTTCATGAACTTTCCCTACAATACATGGCTTTTGAACGAAGTATGGGCACTAACTTTACAACAGAACGGGTCAGGTTCAAATTTTGTGTATAAGCACACCCTACTGCAGATTATGAGAGGCAACAATCATTTTTCATATAGTCAGTTGAATGGGAATCCAGAGCTCGTTTCACATATTAAAAACTACCTATTGTGAATGTAATGCTATCTTGTGTAAATCGCATAAGTGGTGTAGATAATGGGATACCATGTGAACTCTCGATCTCTAGCATATTCTTTTGTTCTAAATGTAAAGGTTGCATGCTTCTAGCTTTGCTTGTTGTTTCTTCCTAAAATTAGCTACTTTACCGTAGACATTACATACAGTTTGCCTCAATTTATACAGTAGCTTGTTGATGTGAACATTTATATGAATAACCCTGATGATTTTCTATCTTTAAATTTAAGCTTCTTCAATGTTAGTGGAACTGTGGAAGAGGAAGATGACGAGGTGTTACTGGCCTGCTGCTTGTTAAGAAAACGGATATGTGATGAATTAAGTGTACTGCTATGCATTTTATTTTGAGACATGATATCTTTAATTCTTAGTATTATTGAACTATATATGTCATGAATGAACTAGGTGTGATGAGCTAAGTGTGAACTAAGTTTTATGTATATGATGAACTAAGTGTGAATGCGTGATGACTTGTGAGTTATGAGCTAAATGTGGTAAACTAAGTGTTATATTTGTGATGAACTAACTAATGCAGCTTACTAGTTCCAGCCAATGTTATGTGTGGTTGCTGGAAATATGAACAATTCATGAATATTTGCATCAAATAAACTAGTTATATGTTTTTGTTAATTTCTGGCATACAATTTAAGGGGTTTTCATGTTCTGAAAAATATTCGTCACCGTATTCGCTTCGTATTTGTATTTGATATTATTCATATCTGAGGTATTCGTATCTGTATTCGAAAAAATATATAAAAATAAATATAGCAGAACCATTATCCGCCCGTATTCAATCAGTTTTCACCCCTACTAGCACTAGGTCGGCATACCAATTCATCTTTCTCGCAAAGGTCTAGTTTGTGTGTGTGTATATATATAGAGAGAGAGAGAGAGATCTGGATCTGGATGGAGAGAGAATTAGGACTTGGGTGATTAAAAAAGCTATCGAGTACTGAATTGTTGGGAGGAAAAGAAAGGAAAGATTCCTGCTTTATGGTGCCACACGTAGTTATGCATGTGCATGGCTGATGCATCAGGATCGGGACACCAACAGGTAAAAGGAGCGTAAAGGCGCATTCCCACTAATTAATTTGTACGCTGGACTGGAATAGATTAACGTGGAAAGTGGCCTACTATGAAGTCGCAGATCGACCTGAGTTCCATGGAAAAAGTGGGGAAAAAGAAACTTTAGCCAATCCTCGCTCGCTCTCTCTCTCTCTCTCTCACTGTAGGAAAAGAAAATTGAGCTAATATGTAAATTCATGGTCATGCTATCTTAACGCTCTTCCAAGCTCAGATTGAAGGGCGGTGGCGGAGCCCATCTAATCGTTGTAGTAGTAAGGTCCTGTTTGGTACAGCTTCCACTCCCAGCTTCTCATTCGATTCTCGTGGAGCTGTACTAAACACCCCAATTCTCAAAACCACTAGATTCTGCTTCTCGCAAGGAGCTGTCTCAAAAATGAACTAGCAACGAGAAGCAGTCTCTGGGCAGATTCTCGTGAGAATCCATCCTTCAAAAACAAATATACCCTTTGAAGTTTGCACTATTTACCCACAAAATACCCTCGGTGAAATCGGCGCCCCTTCGCCCGCCCACCCGTACCACTTCGCCTTATCCCAGTTCGCCCTTTCCCTATCGCCTCCTTATCTCGTCCGCCTTCTCGCGACTGGCAATTCTCGGTGCGCAGCCTCCGCCCCCCCCGTGTGCGCATCCTTCGGCCCCTGTGTGCTCGGCCGCCGGCCCCAGAGTGGCCCTCAGGTCCCCCCGTGCGACTCTGGCTCTCCCACCGCCTCCGCGGCCGGCCTGCTCGAGGATCCCTCGTCGCCTTGCCGAGCGCCCTCAGGTTTCCCCGCGTCTGCTCCGATTGCGTCGTGCGCCATCAGGTTTGCACTGCCTTCTCTTGCGCTGGCCATGCGCCGCCTTTGATCCCCGTGCGCCATCTGCTAGGTGTCCCGCTGCACGACGCCTTGGAGTAGTGAATACCGCTCTGGAAACAACAATAATTCTTCAGATTAGTTTTTTGAGTAATTGTGGCAGTTAGTTCTTGCATAAGGATAATTTGTGGCATTAAGCTTCTGCATTATGTTTTGATTTACAGATTAGCAGTTGCTTTTTTGGTTTGTTCTTGCGTCAGTAGTTCAGTTGATGCTTCTGGTATTATCAATTTTGTCATCGTCAGATCAGCTCATCTG
Organism: Hsuehochloa calcarea; assembly: GCA_036346395.1. Classification (NCBI taxonomy): domain Eukaryota; kingdom Viridiplantae; phylum Streptophyta; class Magnoliopsida; order Poales; family Poaceae; genus Hsuehochloa; species Hsuehochloa calcarea. The sequence continues at coordinate 17,474,261 of CM070595.1, read as the reverse complement.
TTGTTATCAAATTGTGCAAACCGGGTCAAATTGTGCAAACTGGGTTGTCATCGTCAATTGCGACTGAGCTTTTGCACTTAAGATTATGATCTCTAATAATCTGTAGTTTCCTTGTTGGTTCTGGTATCATCAGTTAAGTGCAATTTTGTTTCAGAGGATAGCAGCACATGCCTTAAGTTGGTTCAGTTAATTCAATCAATGCATCAGCTAGTTTATTATTCTGTTGAATCTGGATCCAATCTATGCATTGGTTCCCCAAGTTTTTAGTTTTGAATCTGATTTTTTTCTTGTTTGAAGATCAACTTGTTACCATGAACCGAAGCAAACTTTTCTTGCCAAATGTAGGCTGAATCGGGATCATCAAGCAAAGGCACCACACAGCAATTGCTTGCAGGAAACAATAGGGGCCAATAAAAAGGAGTCATCTAGTACATAAGGTATATCAGCATAAACTGTTGCTAATGTACTGAAGCTTCTGTGTTACATATATGTTCATTATTTCATGCCATAGTTTCGCTATTTTCTGAATGTCAAATATGTAGTGTAAATCTTGCTACATAGTAATAGAACATTGCTATGTATAGAAGTTGTTCATTTCCTGACTAATTGTTATTTGCCATTCATTCTGCACATTGCTCATCCAACTGGTATAGTGTAACAAATCACAAGATCGATCATGCTAATGCTGCTGCACATTAATATTTAGGCCAAGCTAGTACAGCTACTTCACTTCCTCTAATAGATAGCCTCTATCGTCCATGTATCAAGGATCACTGCCTCTGGTCAACCCTGTATCAAGGTCTAACAACAGATAATTAACTGCTTAACCATGATAATTAAATTAACCAAGCTTTTAGGGAAAACCATGATAATTAACTGCTTAACCTCTCTGCAGAGTGTACAGACTAACGAGAGCCATGATAATTAACTGCTTAACCATGATAATTAAATAAACCAAGCTTTTAGGGAAAACCATTCATCTGGAGCAGTGTTCCTTACTAGTCTTATCAATTGATATACAAAATGCTTGCCAAAAGCACCCAAACACTTCATTTTTTATGTCTCTATGCTCATTTGATTACGTATGTAATTGTAAGCACTGAATTTACTTCAGGTAGCTAATGCTTGTTCTGCTCATTATGTTGCTATAATAGAGAGACACCACTGGGCTGACAACTGAGAATAGTGAATTGAAGATAAGTTTGCAGAATAGTCAATTTGATAAACAAAAATAATTGGCCTAATCTGCGCAGATGGTGATAACTTATTTGAGTGGAGCAGCGAGAACACTAGGATAGTATGTGAATTGTTCGTTGAGCAAGTAGAGGTGGCAATCGCCCAAATACACATTTGAACAACACAGGTACACTCTGTGATACAAAAATTTGCAGAGAAGATGGCTAATGCAATACAAAAGATGCAATTGAAGAACAAATGGGATAAATTAAAGAACGAATACAACATTTGGAGGAAATTGAGGACAAAGGAGACAGGCTTAGGTTGGGACTATGAAAAGAAAACAATAAATGCCAGTGTCGAACGGTGGAAGAAATTAAAAATAGTAAGTCATTACTCATTATCTATGTTTTAAATGCATTAATGTGCACTCCTAGCTCTATTATTAGTGAAGGTTTAACGTGTAACACTTGGCATTGACAGGAATATAAAGGATGTTCCAAGTTTGAGAAGGCTGGACTTCAAAATGAGGAGTTGTTGTCCAAGATGTTTGACGGCATTCGCAACACCGGTGAAGACCATTGGTCTCCTGCAATGGGAACATTGCCTCAAAGTCCTGTGCGTGCATCGACAGCTATTGATATTGAAGAGCTTGAAGATGAGTGTGATGATAAATATAATAGTGATTGTGAAGATGAATCACCAATTGGTAGGAAAGGAAAGAGAACTTGCGGCCCTAGCAATGATAAGGGGAAGAAACCAAAGAGTGGTTATGTGGTCATGCAAGATCAACTGAGAAGAATTCTTGAGTTGAATGAGAAGTCACATGCATCTTTTGAAGCATTTGCACAAAAAAAGAGAGGAAAACTCGGTCTGTAGCATCAAGGATGTAATGGAATCGGTTGAAGAGTGTGGTGTTATTAATGGGAGTAATGAGCACTTCATTGCATCTGAAATTTTCTTAAAGAAGGAGTAAAGGAAAATGTTTATGACCTTGCGCAATAGTGAAGCATGATTTGAATGGCTCAAAAGGAAGTATGATGCCAAGTATGGCAAATAGAAAATTGATTGTAACGTTAGGATGATTATGGAAACGTTCCTACTAGTAGTTTGTCTTGTATTCGCCTTTATTATTCTTTATTTCTCTATTGGATGTAAGACATTTTTTGGATTGTAAGATATTTTTTTAATAGTTATAAACTGTCATTTGGATCTAATGCGTACTCAAGTATTTTTAAAATGTCATTTATGATGTTGTGTTTTTGTATGTTAATGTACAGATGTCATCTTCTGAAAGCGATAGTGAAGGGAGTAATATATCAGCTGAGGAACATCAGTGTGACGTACAGATGCTACGTTTATGGCAAGACATATCAAGTCACCTCGTTGCTACTGCAATTATCGTGGAGAATTATCACTCAACCTACTTGGACAAAAATGAGTCTAGGACTTCACGTCTTAGTGGAATGGGTTGGGTGAAAGAAACTTTGACCACTCCGGAAGAAAGCTACCACATGTTTCGTATGAATGCTACAATTTTTTATAGTCTACATGATCTTTTGGTGAGTACATATGATTTGAAATCAACTACGCATACAAGTTCAATTGAAGCACTAGCTCTTTTTCTATACATATGTGGTGGATGTGAATCTAACCGGAGAGCCTGAGAATCGGTTCAAGCATTCTGGTGAGACAATTAGCAGGAAGTTTGATGAGGTTTTGCATTGTGTGGTCAGAATGTCTAAAGATTTTGTGAGGCCAAAGGATCCAAACTTCTCTACGGTTCACAGTAGAATTAGAAATGATCGAAGGATGTGGCCACATTTCAAAGACTGTATTGGAGCTATCGATGGTACACACATTCTTGCAACTGTTGCTCCAGAAGATCTAATTAGATATATTGGTAGATCAGGAAGTGCGACACAGAATGTCATGGCGGTATGTGATTTTGACATGCGCTTCACATACGCATCTATTTGACAACCAGGAGCTATGCACGATACTAGTGTGCTTTATCATGCATTGGATGTAGACAGGGAAGTCTTTCCACATCCTCCACATGGTAATTTTCTTTGTTTGGTATCATGTATATTTTTTTTACTTGTAATTAATGTTCATGCATTGTATGTTGATATACATGAAATTTCCATCTTATGTTGCAGGTAAATATTATCTTATCGATGCCGGTTATCCGAACAGGCCTAGGTACTTAGCGCCATACAAGGGCCAAAGGTATCATGTTCCAGAATTTCGGAGAGGTGTTGCTCCTAGTGGTGAGAAAGAGAAATTCAACCATTTGCACTCAAGTATTCGCAACTTAATTGAGAGGTCCTTTGGTGTATGAAAGATGAAATAGAGAATTCTTCTTAAGATGCCGAGCTTTCCCATGTCCAAGCAAAAGATGATTGTTGCAACAACCATAGGAATGCACAACTTCATACGTGAACATGCTTCGCCGGACATGCATTTTCGTAGGTTCGATCGGAATCCTAATTATGTGCCCACAATACCATCAAGATATGCCAAATATGTCATTTCTCAAGATGTATCGGATGCGTCAACGTCGCAAACAAGTGCTACATCCATGGATAATGTCTGTAATGACCTTGCAAGTGCAATTGCTCTTTCAGGATGATGGACACATTACTTGTGATTTTTTGTGGTTTTTTTGTTATGATTCATTTATTATTTCAATACTTGTACGTAATATCATTTAATTATCATTTGAACACTTATACGATATGAATACGATATCTCCAGCTTCATCTATCGCAGCATGAATAGTATAAAATTTGCTATAGTATAAAATTTGCTTATACACCGTTGTAATCCATCATGAAGTGTAAATACAATGTAATCATCTTCCTCCGTTGAACTTGGGGGGTAGTGGGCCCGTCTGGTGCGTGTGCCCTGCCTCACGTGAGAAGGATGAGTCGTGCGACTGCGAGCGTCTCAAAGAATGTGTATAGCAGCTCTGAAAAGTAAAAATATGAAGTCCTCTATATACTGTTTTATGGGCTGGGCCGAGCAGCAGGCTGGGCCTTACACATGAGAAAGGAGTACATACGGCGGTTTTAGTATAGACAGGCCGGGCAGATTTAGATGGGCTGGGCTTTCTATGCGTACAAAAATAAGTGGGCCCGTAACCACTAAGCACAACTCCTCGCATGTTTTTTGATGAGATGGGTTAAGTTGGTATTTATATGTTAAATCTGACTGAAATAAATCCTGGCCAAATATATCCTGCTCACCCTAGAAGAGAGGAATAGAGAGGAGGTTTTTTTTTGTTTTAAAAAAAATTGAGATGAACGAGGCAGCTTTATTTATCTTTGAACATCGTTGCAAAGGATTGACCGGATTAGCTCCGGGACTTCCGAAAGCCGAACGGAACAAACATTAAAAAACTGAAGCTTTTGCAAGCAAGCGTGCCGCCTGATTACAAACTCGATTAACATGAATAAACGAGAAAGTTTGGCGACCCGAGGATGCCACTATCTTAGGTAGCATATAAGTCTATGGCCCACACTAGATTAGAGTATAACTTTATTATGTATGTACATACCAGGGTATCACAACGAAGTAATAACAGTGGTCCCATGGTTAGATTATAACTAATTTATAGTTTTAAGCATAAGTTTGCAAGATAAAAGTAGCATTGAACCCTATGTTCATGCCGATACTCGCCCGTAGGGCGAACAAAAGCCACTTTAACTATATTACTCACGTCTCATCTCTCCTTAATTGGAGGCGGCTCACCCGGTAAGAGTTTTCATGAGCTTCGTTAACACCCCATCGAGGATTTGTTAGATAGGATGGTGTCTCAGCTTTCTACATACATGACGTCTCACGCGTTCACATGATAACTGTACGCATTCACATAATAGTTGTAATCTATATATGTGTAACTTATGTACTCTGATTTTAACGATCAGAGATAGCGTTACTTTCCTCGCTTGCATGGTATCAGAGCGGTGCCACTCCTGAGCCGCCGCCTCTACAGCTTCCGCTGCGCCGCCCCTGGGAGATGATCTCATCTCCATGATCTCTCCTGGGGGCTGCGCAACTCATAGTTTAAGTCGTGTCACCGATCATCTGATCAGCTACCAATTAAAGTTTTCTCCGGTCATCTTCAAATCAGGGTTTCTCTATTTTTTTCCGATCATAGATCGATTTGCGTTGCCCTGTCGACCTGTTGACGTTCCTCGGCTCCGGACTTCACCGCCTCGGCTTCGACCTCTCCGGCGCCTCCTCTCTTCCGATGATGTTGTGGCATGACGTGGCATGCTCGACGACACCGTCCTCCCTCCACGGCCTTCTAAGCGCCCCGTCTTCCGTCGTCATCATGCCGGATCATCATCGCCGGACCATCATCCGCGAGACTTCCGTCTTCACCGAATTTAGATCCAATCTGAATGTCTGCCTTGGCGACGTTCCGACTGCGGGGGCGTGTTAGACAGGATGGTCCATCGGCTTCCTACATGCATGACGCCTTCTCTTCCGAGGGATCACGTGTTCACATGATAGTTGTACGCGTTCACATGATAGCTGTAATCTATATATGTGTAACTCATGTACTCTGATTTTAACAATCAAAGATAGCGTTACTTTCCTCGCTTACAGGATTACCTCCATCTTGATATTCGGCATCGAAACTCTCGATAACACGAATTTCCCAAAGTCTGACGAGGAATTTATAATATAGGGATTTGTACAAAAGGTACACAACAAGATCAACAATAGCAAGCCATTTAGTACATGCTCTATCCAATTATACCAAACCCTAAAGAAAGGACCCATGTATTTGAGAATGCACTACATAGTGTACTAAAACATTTTGTGCTAAAAGTTGTCAAGTTTTAGTTATGAAATCCTAACATTGTAAGACATCAAAGGCATAATTTCTGTTAGTTCTATTTCCTGCTATGACGTGGTTTCTACCCTAATTTCTGTTAGTTCTATTCCTTGCTATGACGTGGTTTCTACCCGAGACAAGGAGTGACAACCACATTTGTTTTATGGTGTAGCCATGACCAAGAGCTCACAATGTCTCCCCAATATTCTTTTGGAGTATATCTTTAGCAAAAAGACGTAACTTCCACCACTAGCTTTCGCAAAAGCACAGAGTCCTTAATTCCCACTTAGAGATATATCTTCTAGAACAATTACTTGGCAAATCATGGATAACTAGGATTATGGTCAACACAAGTGAACGACGCTTGAATGTCTTAGGCAATTATTACTTTTGTCCTTATATGATAACCCATATTGTAGTGGAATCACACCTACCAATAACACATGCGAGTGATTCCAACTACCAACCACACTAGTGATCATTAGATATCCAATCCAATTCAAAATATTCCAGTTTATCCTAGATTTAGAAAATAGATTTGATATACAGGTGATAACATATAATAGATTGCAAATAATTGATACCCAAATTAATATCAAGCAGAATAATCAAAGAAGTTGAACATGCCTGAAAAAGATGAGCACTTGGAGCCCTGGGGTTCAGACTTGTTTTGCATATCCCTAGTTACTCCTACTTCTAGAAAATGCAAACTGAGTCCGTAAAGGACTACGAACCAAATGGAACATGACACATGAGCTAGAGTACACACTAGTCAAGCCGACATCCCGCGGCTCACACAACACCTTCACCTCCACCAATTCGAGCGACTAACCTTGGAACCTACCCACCAGCTCCTTGTAGGTCTCCTAGTCAAGCTTAGAGCCAATTAACAACATGTGCTCGAACGACATGCCAGAACAACTTGTGATATACTGGTGAGGTATAGAGAGGAGCTCACAAGACCAATCCAAGAAGCTGATGAGTTCTCCAGGAGCTTGGAGGAACAGATGGTTTCTTGCTAGTTTAACTTTGTAACTTTATTCTTTTTTTTCATTCGGATGGGACGTTGTGAAACCTTTTGGTTTCCCTTTCCTACAATGTGTTTGCCATCAGAATTTTAATTGTATTTTAGCTGTCCTGCTAGAGGTTGCATATGGAAACTACTGTCCAGCAATTGATTGGTTTGGCTCAAAATCTATTTTTTTTGTAATACAAAAAACTATCACAGACAGTTCTTGTTCAGAACCATCTGTGATAGCCTTTTTCACAGACGGTTCAAAAACCGTCTATGATGACTGTCTGTTATCACAAACACATAAATCCAAATGGTTCAGAAAATATATGTAATGACGGTTTAGAACCGTATGTGATGATCTTTTCTGTAGTAGTGATAATACAATGAGCAAAGTGGATATAATCAAATGTGTGAATAAATAATCCCAAAATATTTAAATAAATACTTAAAGTAAAATACAATAATTTGAATCAAGGTAATTTTAGAAAATTGGGTTCGACATGGTCAAAGGTATAACTTTCCTTCAAACAAGTCTTGGTACTAGTCTTGAGCTTGATGAATTCCTCTTTCCTCAAAAGATCCCGAAATATCAACGTCTACTCGGAAATGAAAGTGCAAAACAAATAAATACAAAATAGAGAAATAAATTGTGGATATCATGGGGATATGCTCATGATCTTAGGATGATGTTACAATTGGCAATGGCGTTGAAGGTTTGTCGAATCACGCGTTTGCAGTAAAAATCAGGTATTGTCAGGTCATTGGCGATCAGACTGGCCAGGGCAGTGATCTGACCGGCCTGTGTGGCAGTCAGACCTACCACCTCTGGCGGTCAGACCGGCCAGGCCTTGGGCCTAGAGGCTGGCGGTCTGACCGGCCATGAGCTGCGGTCTGACCGGCCATTAAGTGTCTTTGAATTTGGAGTTGGACCAAAAATAGAGGGTGTAGGCAAGAGAGGGGATTCTCCTACACTTGATCTCATAATTTTTGGAGCTTCGAGTCAAAAGTTCTATTCGTTTGAAATCTCTAGAGAGGTTTCGGATTTCCAGGAAGAAATTTTGGCTAAGTCCCTTCTTTGGCGGTCGAGGCCGTTGCGAGGAGGTCGACCGCTCTGGGTAGCGGTCTGACCGGTTTTGACTTGATTCGCCGGCCATGTTGGCAGCGATGTTTGTTGGATAGGTCAAGTTCATGGGTTTCCGTGCATATATGTTGCATGATGCATGTTTTGACTAACATGGGTGGGTTGTAAAGAACTTATTCCCGGGATTGATTTCTTTGTCTATTGTTGTGCAGGTGGCTTGGAGGTCAACGACGGTCAACGGCGAGGATGATCGGGACTAGGCTTGGAGAGCTGAGGTTCAGAACGATCGAGGAAGTCAGGTTAAGTCGATGTACTCAAGCATGGCGCAAAATGGATAAGAATGACCGAACGGGAAGTTCAGTGCGACGGGTTGCATCAAGTGCCATGGTGGTTTCAGTGGGAGTCGGATGGGAGAGACTTGCCAACATGAACAGAGCCACTGATCAACCTACACGTGGCGAAGCATGGGATTGCTTCATGAAGTTTGGACTCGGTCTTTGAAAAAGGATCGAGAAGGGGTATTTTGGTAACTTCACCAAAATACCGTCTTGATGACTTTTGACTAAACTGTGGCGTAAGGAGAAGTGATTTAAGTCAAGAGAAGATGAAGACGGCGCTTTGAAATGTGTGTGTGTGTGTGTTAAACCCGTTTATGTGTGGGCTTAACTGGTGCCCATTAGGAATATCCTTCTAGAAGCTAGCCTCCACTATAAATACGGGGTGCTGGTTGTGCACCTCCCAACTCTTGTATTTTGAAGAAACCCTAGTTTGTGTTTAGGGAGAGGTAGTGGAGATGTTAGGATTCTAGAGAATTGGATTGATTGTGTGCTCAAGTGTTGAGTATTCGTCCTCCATGGTGGAGTGGCTGTAAACCAACATCTATCTCAAATCAATCCAAGAAGATTCCACAAGATGATCTTTTTTCTTGTTCTTACTCTCTATTTTGTGATTTTGGGGTTTTCTTTGATCCTTTGGTTTTCCTTTAATTTCTGGCCTGGATCTTGCTTGCTGCGACATGTGGGAATACATCTAGGATCATCTTTAACCCACGAGTAAGTTTTTAGATCATATTTTGGTTTTAACTCGATTTTAGAGCAACCTTCACTCAAACGAAAAAACGTCAGAACTTTGGCAAAGATCTTCGCGATCCTTGATTGGAATAGGTTCCTGACATCCTAGAGAAGGCGTGTGCTAAGTTTTGTGAAGTTTAGAGTTATTGATCAAAAGTTAGACCTATTTGTGATTTTGTTTTTGGGGTGATTTTAGTGTTCATCGGGCTGGAGGTCAGACTACCCCCTGTGAGAAGTCAGACCACCCATGTTGAGAGGTCTGACCGCCCAACTCATTGTGAATTGAGTTTTTTGTGTTTTTATTTGTTTTGCTTTGGGGTTTCAATACAAGTCTTTCGTTATGCTTGTACTTTGATCTTCATAGATCTCATAGCTATTGGAGTGAAAAATATGTTGAATCCGATCAAGGTGAAAAAGAGATCGTGCTCCTATTCACCCCCCCCCCCCCTCTAGTCGCTGTTTTAGTCCAACATAAATAAACTCTAAAAATTAAATAAAAATCTCACGAAGGTAGAACTTGAATTTAAATGAATTTAGAAGCTTGAATGAGTTCAATCGGAGTTCGTATGAGGAAGAACGAGCGCTTGAAACATTTAAATCTAAGAAAAAGATAAAGATATTACTGTTTTGAATTTTCAGAATTTATTTTCTAAAGGAAATCCCAAAATTTTGCATTGAGTCAGCAATGATTTCATAATTAAAAGAAAATTCAAAAAATAAGAAACAAAGCTGACAAGTGGGACCCTTACTCTATGGACCAAGTCCATATCTCTAGCTCACAGGTCTATTGCTTATGGGTCTATGAAACAGTGGATCTGACCGGTGGGACCCACATAGCAGTGGTTGGGTTTACCGTGGACCAAGCCCACGTGGGATTGAATCTGATGTGGGCGTGGGTTGGCGGTGACTCACGCGATTGGGCGACACGTGGCCAAAAGGTGAGAATGTGGTAGGTGAGGTGGCGATAGCATGGAATATATATCGAGGTTACAACGTAAGCCCATCCATCATGCAGCCGAAGCTTTGTGCAAAAGCATTGGTATCGTAAATCCATGCATGGCTTGTTCTTGCTTCGGTGCCCGTGCATGCGGCGATTAACAATCTGCTCATACACCTTGATCGTAATTCGTACATAGAACTTGAAGGCCTAGCCAGGGTTTTATTTTTTTGCTGATGCTAATATACGTACGTACTTGTCATGGGAACAAAGCAACATTCTGTTTTCTTCTCATTAAGAATATCATAAACCTATTCCAATCAAGATCGAGGCGATTGAGGTCAAGGTTCTACAAATTTTTTGGACGAGATCAAGACGGCTCAAAAATAGAGAAAGGTCAAATTTTGATCCAAAAATTTGTTTGTGGTTAGATGATGGTCAATATGACCCTAGATGTACTCTCATATGTCCTAACAAGCTAGATCACAATAAGAACAACAAGAAAACCGAGGGAACACACAAAATCCAAAAAAACATTTAAATGATAACAAGAATAAGTGAGAACTCATCTTGGAGGAAATCTTGATTTGATTGATTCAAGAGATTGTTGGTTTACAGCTACTCAACCGTGGAGAATAAAAGCTCAACACTAAGCACTCAATCAATCCATATCTCCAAATCCTAGCCTACTTTACTCTACTTCCCCAAATCATAAATTAGGGCTTATACTTGGCAAGTCTCAAGAGGCACAAATCCTGCACCTCTCCTTTTATAGTAGAGACTAGGTCAAGAGAGAAATCGATTGGGCACCATTAAGCCCAAACACAAACGGGTCTACACTCACGCACACTTCTCAAAGCGGATAACGAATCGGGCTTTCCGAATATGTCTCTTCGTGATCTTCATCTTCTATTAACCTAAAACGCCTCTCCTTGTACTGTCTTGAGCTGCGGTTTCACCAAAGGTCACCAACCTGGTATGTTGGTGAAGATACTAAAATACCCCCTTCTTAATCATTCTTCAAAGATCGAGTCCAATCATCGTGAAACAATCACATGTTTCACCATGTGTAGGTTAATCAACAACTCTCTTCATGTCGGTAAGTCTCTCCCATTCGGCTCCCACCAAAACCACCATGACACTTGCATCGTCCCCCGCGCTACTTCATCCAACCCATCGCATCGAACTTTATGTTTGGTCATCATTGTCCATCTTGTGCCATGCTTGAGTCCAATGACTTCATCCGGCATCCTCGATTGTTCTGAACCTCAGCTCGAAACTCCAAAAATCATGAGACCAAGTGCAAACGCATACTCAAGCATCCCTTCACATGTGATTTTTAGCCGATCGCCAAAATTCATGTTTTCACCTTTTGACCAATCAGACCGCCGCAGGTGGCCGGTCAGACCGCCAGCCCGCTTCGATCGGTCTAACCACCACCCATGCCTGGTCAGACCGCCGGTAGGCCGGTAGACCACCCCCATGGCCGGTCCGACCTCTTGAGGTCTAAAGTTAGTTTGAATTTTCTGAAAACGAAGGTTTTGCCAAACATCTCGACGCTATTGCTAATTGTTCAGCACACGAGATTAGGAGTATATCCTCATAACATCCACATAGGGGCTGCGCAAATACATTGTAGATAGATGTCTCCCTCTCTGATCAGTAGATCAGTTTCTTTTTCTCCGATCAACAGAACTGTCCTTTCCACGATCAATAGTTTGGATCTGCTTTTGCTTCTTCTCCGTTGCCAGCCATGCCTACCGATGTTGTCAACCTTCCTCTGTGGCCGTCGAGCCTACTTGCCACGACCACCTGTCGTCTCTCCTTGTGTCTCCCGGCCGCTTTGCACTCCACCGGCGTCCTAGGACCGTCAGGTTAATGAATTTTGCTGACGGTTCTATTATAACCGTCAGCAAAATTCAAATTTTCCTGAGGGGATACTATTCCCATGACCGAAATAATATATCTTGACGGCCAGTGCGGGTCCGTCAAGAAAATTCGCAACCGTCAGAATTTGTTCGTTTTCTAGGAGGCCTCCTTCACTCTCCTATCCCTGCCGCGGTGGCTCCTCCCGGCCATCATGGACGTGGCAACCGTCAGGCTTGTCTCGCTACACTACTACAAAAGAGGCAATAGCAGACGGCCCATCACGCTGCGGTTCCTTTGGAACCGCTGCGTATTGGGCTCTGTCTGAGCCGTTAGCCTATCACAGACGGTTCTTATTGTGAACTATCTGTGATAGTAAATTATCACAGACGGTTCTTAATAAGAACCGTCTATGATAATTTACTATCACAGACGGTTTGGAACTAGAACCGTCTGTGATTTCCTGGGCTTCATATAAATTGAGCCGACACATCCCTCACCGCATCGCTTGCCTGTGTCCATCGCCATTGCTTGCCAGCGCCTTGCTGCCATTGCCTGCGCCCGCTGTCTCTACCGCTCCAGCGCCACTTCCACCCTAGCTCCTCCAACTGCGGCTCCTCCTCTATCTTGGTATGAGCTTGGAGATGCTTGTGGACTTGGCATTTTATTGTGTGTTAATGCATTGACCAAAAGAAAGGAGAAAAGATAGTGTAGATGCTAACTGTGAATATTGAGAATGGTGTTGTTACTATTGATTTATTACATACTTGCTGAGTCACCGCGTGTGGTACATAACTAGTGAAGAGTATGAGATGATGCCTGTATTTGGGTTGCATGATTGTTCAATTGAGATAGATATCGGTGTCGAGAGGTAGGGATCATGGTTGTGGCCGTAGGCATGGCTACGCTATGCCACCGCGTGTGGTACATAACTAGTGAAGAGTTTTCTTTCAATAACCTTAGATGCAAATGTTGGAGAATGAGTTTATATTGCACATTTTCGTTCTATTAGGGAGTTATTGTTTCTCCTTGTACATAACTATTTAAGTATGTTTGGTAAATAGGAAGCCCATTGTGCTGTGAAGCGAGAGAGGAAGGGAGGAGAAGGTGAGGATTATCGAGAGATATTAGATATTTTCTTCGTGAGCTCAGGGTAACGATCTATAACCCTTTATGTTTGCTATAAATTAATCGCTAATCAATTTGACACTAATTTTTACATGCGTAGTGTAGATGGATCGAATCGGATGTGCGGTGTGAACAAGTGTGAGTCAAGAGTACATTAATGGCGTGGTTGCTTTTAGAAGAGCCATTGAGCGGGATATGTTGAAGAAGGGATAAATTTTATGTCTTGTCAGTGCATTGATTGCGTAATCGAAGATGTTTAACAACGCATTGTGATCGAAGCGCACTTGATTCGAAGGGGTTTCAAAAAAGGGTATACATGTTGGACCAGTCACGGTGATAGAAAGAAAGGTATAAATGGAAGGAGGGATGTATATTAAACAATAGAAATAAAGAGGAGAGATGGCAGTGCATTGGTAGGCTTTTCAAAGTTAAGTGTGCTGGCTCTTTGGCAGGTTTGGATGGGTGACCAAATGGGAAGCCATCTGTTTTTTTTTTCTTTTATTTTCGAACTATATTTAAACCACATATTTGAACACTTTTTGGAATATAGTAAATAGAGTCCAAAAATTATAGAAAAATTTATAAAAATTCCTAGAATTATTTTGAAATTAATAAAAATAATTCCAACTTAAAGTTGGCTTTTTATTTTTGATTTTATTTTCTAGAAAATAGGAAAACCCTTTTTAAATACCAGAAATTAATTAAAATTTTATTTTTCAATTTAAATCCAATAAAATCACAGAAAATCAAATAAACTTACTAAACTTTCTTTTTGACATTAAAACCAAGAAATTAAATAATAATACTAATTATTTTATTTTTTTTACTTTTAACAGTGAAAACTTTTTTTAGGTTACGGTAAATCGAGAGAATTCTTCGATAGTCAGAAAATCCAAAATAATAACTTTATTTATTTTTAAATTGGTAACAGAACTTTGGGATGTTACAAACTACCCCCCTTAAAAGGAATCTTGTCCCCGAGATTCGGAGAAACTAGAAAGAAGGAAGATGGACATGGGATAAAGAAATTAAGACAAAGAGTCTGTCTTCAAGTTGGTTAGGGTCTTGAGTTGTTCGAAGTTTCGAAGTATCGACTCGTCTTTTAAGTTCCAAGCGCATCGATAGGTTAGAAGTCCAATGGATTGTTAGAGAAGAGAGAATAGCAAGGGATGAGAAAGAAAGCTATGAGGAGAGAAGTCTACCCATTTAAAGGAAACGTTGTACACAAGATCAAAAGATCTATGTACGACGTACAAAAAAAAATATACGAAACAAGTTAAGAACAATACAACGTTCTACTCGATCGATACTCGTAAGCTGGAGAAAGGACTCAATACACAGAATGAGTCTTGGCAAACTTAGACTATATGGTTAGGCTGACATCGCAATCTTCGGTAAATCTTGCATGTTGTCCTTGAATGACTTGACGACCTTACGATGTTTTCTTGATGGTTCCAGGTCTTGCGGTCTTGAACGTAATGGTAAGAACGTGTTGACCATCTATAGAAGCTTTTCAAGGGAAAGAGGATCTAATTAACATTATAAAACGGTGAAGAGAGAAATAGGTAAGAAGAATACCATGAGGGAACTAAAGATAGATAGATGACCAAGATGAGGAAAGAACAATTTATTTTTCTTGTTATATAAAATAAGTTTTGAAGTTTTCAGCTAACGTCCATTCTAACAAGGTCACGACCTACAGTCGATATGGCTCTGATACCATTTCTGTCGGACCCGGGAGTAACACCCCAAAATCCTCTGTGCATTTCTGAACTAGTCCCATGATCAGTAGCTAGTTCACACAGTAAACAGATATGGTAACATACATAAATCGCACAACTTTATTAATAAATATCAGAGTTGATTACAAGAAAGGCTTACAAGCCAACATTAAACAAACACAGCGGAAGACGAAGAAGTAGTGGAGTCCAGTTGATGCGCCACGAGCAATCGGTCGGGTAGCGACCTAGTCGTCGAGATCCAAGTCCTTCTCCTCTGAAATTTATTTGCATGAAGCAAGGGTGAGCACAACTACTGTGCTCATAAGTTACACCGATAATGAGTTAATGCATGCATGGATATATCAAAGGAAGGTTTATTGGTTGAATTTGCATAAAGCAATGTTTTCTTTAAATATTTATACTAGGTTCCAAAGCAGTTATTTTATAACTAAAATTCATTTTACAAATTCTCAAGTTTTATAGTAGGATAACCTCCATATAAAACATGGTGATGGATACCCTCCATATGAAACATGGTGATGGATACCCTCCTATCACATGGCTAACCACCCAATTTTACCACAAGGATTAACCATCCTCAAATCATTTGCAAAAATCATTTTAAAACAAAATCATAGTCTAACTTTGAGTGGCTTTGCTCAAGATGTCCATGACCGTGGACACGGCTATTCGAATAGTTTTACACTCTGCGAGGTTGTACAACTTTACCCACAAGAGATAATCAACTTTTAATGTCCGTCGACACACTTAGTAGGTGTGCGACTAAGTGATTATCACGAGACCTTTACAATCGTCATTCCAAAGTAGTCATGCCCGCTAAGGTTTCACTTCCTTTGGATTAACCATCCGCTAGAAGCCCCTCTTGCGCCGCTAAGGTTTCACTTCCATTGGGTTAACCACTTGTAGAAACCCCTCTTGCACCAAGTGGGAATCTTGTCTAACAAACACCCACACACCAAAATGGCACAACTAACAATGGAGCGTTGCAAATTATTCACCTAGCTTTGTCCCATTCCGGACTTGTGGTAGTGCGGTGGAGCTTTGCAAGATGCGGCTCGAAGACCGGTCCTTAACTGACTTGGGCGACTTTCAAAATAACCCATGGGCCTCAAACCTACCCGGATTGAGCCCGTGCATAAACCTGCACCCACCAAGCATCCATTTCACCCAAGTACAAACCAACTTTTCATTTTTGCTTTTCAAAGTCATTTGTAAAATCTTCCATGACAAACCAATGTCATAGGCTTTTAAACAATTGTTGATCATTTGGGCCAAATTCCCGGAACTGAACATTTTTGGTCTAAGCATGTCTAAGCATAATTTTTCCCAAAATGTTCTGGTTCATACTACTGCATAAACCAGATTTTTATCTAATGGTCAAGGTATGTTTCATTCAATAGCAAAGTTGGCTATACAATGGCAATGGGAATAACTATAATTTAAAAACATGTATTTAAATTACTTGAATAGAAATAGCATGCAATAATAATTTAAAAGCAATTTAAATAATTTGAAATATTGGGATCAAATATGATCAAAAGTATAACTTGCCTTGCTTGGTTATATGTTATTCTCAAGCGGTGTCGAATTAGGTTGTCAAAGTCGTCAAAATCTATCTGCCAGAAACGATCCAAATTCAAATAGCATTCAAATGAAATCCAAGTAAAATCCAAAAATTAAGAAATAAATCCTGGAAGTAAGATATCGACTTTATATGAATATAGGAATTTGAATCGATGGAATCGGAGTTCGTATGAGGAGAGCGAAATTCGGAAGGGAGGTGAATAGTATTTTGCATGGCACTATTCATTTACATGCAACTCACGTGAATAGTAAATATTGTGAAAGAATTGGCCGTGCAAAGCGATAGGAATGGAGAGTTGGGCGTGAACAACGAATATGGAATCCCGTGAGGTACTCTACCCAATGGTAGCGATTCGTGGCGGCGATCGTTCATGCGTGAAGCGCGCAATTAGAAAAAGCAGCTAATATATAATAAAAACTCAAAATTACAAAATAAATACTGAAAAATAAAGGATGAATTTAGATGATTTTACGTGGAAGAATTATCGGATTCGGAGTTTGCATTCTGAGCAATAATTTCGAAACAAAAATCACAACAAAAGAAAAGCTACAGTAGCATGACTAGAAAAATGAGCACTGGTCATCTTCTTCCTTTTGAATCAACAGAGAATGAAACCAAGCCATGGCTATGGGGAAAGAGAGGAAAGGTGGCGGAGAACTACCAAAATGGATTGCCGGCGTCGAGGCGGAGTCAATGGTGGTGACGGCGTGGTCGGAGATGGCCGGCGACGGCGCGGCGGCCGCAGTGGTGGTCGGCCATGGGAGGTGGGCGGCAGCTCGGCGACGTTTTGATGGGCGAAGCCATGGGCGCGTAAGAGTCGACGTCGCGGTGCCAACGGTGGTGACGAAGTGGCGAAGCTCCACCGAGGCGATGCCTGAGCATAAAACGACAATCGGTGAAAAACTTCAACCGCAAGGTTTGGCCAAACTATGGGGAGAGGAGGAGAGGTTTTGGGGGTGGGTTGAGGGTGTAGAGGAGCTCTGGAGGGCACTTTATATAGGGGAGGTGGTGGCGGATTGATGAGAAAATGCGAAAATAAAAGCTTGATTTTGGTGCCATAATGACCGTCGGAAAACTGAAAACTGCTCATAAATGGGAGGAATAAACGGCCAATTGATGGTGTAGTAACGTAGAGGAAGTTAATACGGACATGTGGGAACAGACGGCATTCAATTTGATGCTTCGTGTGAGAAGAAACGAAAAAGAGTGAAGGTCCGCCATTAATGGAGCTTAGAGCTTTTGTTAATGGCGGCGGCCGGCGAAGCGCGAGGCGGTGGCCGTGCGCCGGGAAGGGGCGGCGGGGTGAGGGGCGGCCAGCGGGGTGGTCGGTGGTGGCCGGAAGCATGGAGTGGTGGCTGCTATAGAAGCTCACGGGAGAACTCAATTCTGTCCAGAGAAGAAATGCTTTCGGGTTGGAGGAAGAAGATGATAGAAAGAAAGGTATAAATGGAAGGAGGGATGTATATTAAACAATAGAAATAAAGAGGAGAGATGGCAGTGCATTGGTAGGCTTTTCAAAGTTAAGTGTGCTGGCTCTTTGGCAGGTTTGGATGGGTGACCGAAATGGGAAGCCATCTGTTTTTTTTTTCTTTTATTTTCGAACTATATTTAAACCACATATTTGAACACTTTTTGGAATATAGTAAATAGAGTCCAAAAATTATAGAAAAATTTATAAAAATTCCTAGAATTATTTTGAAATTAATAAAAATAATTCCAACTTAAAGTTGGCTTTTTATTTTTGATTTTATTTTCTAGAAAATAGGAAAACCCTTTTTAAATACCAGAAATTAATTAAAATTTTATTTTTCAATTTAAATCCAATAAAATCATAGAAAATCAAATAAACTTACTAAACTTTCTTTTTGACATTAAAACCAAGAAATTAAATAATAATACTAATTATTTTATTTTTTTTACTTTTAACAGTGAAAACTTTTTTTAGGTTACGGTAAATCGAGAGAATTCTTCGATAGTCAGAAAATCCAAAATAATAACTTTATTTATTTTTAAATTGGTAACAGAACTTTGGGATGTTACAGTAACGATCTATAACCCTTTATGTTTGCTATAAATTAATCGCTAATCAATTTGACACTAATTTTTTACATGCGTAGTGTAGATGGATCGAAACTGGATGTACGGTGTGAACCGTGTGAGTCAAGAGTACATTAATGGCGTGGTTGCTTTTAGAAGAGCCGCTGAGCAGGATATGTTGAAGAAGGGATAAATTTTATGTCTTGTCAGTGCATTGATTGCGTGTAATCAAGATGTTTAACAACGCAATGCATCGAAGCGCACTTGATTGAAGGGTTTCAAAAAGGGTATACATGTTGGACGATCCACGGTGAAGAAGCGATTATACGAAGTTAATAATGGCGACATCGTAGGAAGTCAACGATTTGCTTGGATGTGGATGTGCTTTTGATGAGGATAGGGGCACGATGACAATCTGGATCGGATGCTACGCGATGCAAAGAGAACTATAGTGGGAGAGAGTTTTGTAAATTCGAGGGCTTAAGGGAGGACTCGGTGAGACCTTTGTTCCTGGTACGCAAGCCGGGATACACAAGGTTGTCAACCGTGCTTGAGCTGCTGAAATTGAAGGCAAGCAATAGTTGGTCCGATAAGAGTTTCACGGCGTTGTTAGGTCTCCTAGCGGACATCCTTCCGGAGAAGCGTGTTGCCCAAAGACCACCTATCAAGCAAAGAAGGTTATTTGCCCATTGGGAATGGAAGTAGAAAGAATACATGCATGTCCGAACGATTGTATCCTCTCTAGTAAAGAGTATGCGACATGCATGTATGTCCTGTGCAAAGCATCCGATACAAGCGTCAAAATCTCGCTAAGGTGAAGCAAGGACCTCCTGCTAAGATGTTGTGGTATCTCACTGTAATCCCACGTTTGAAGCGTTTATTTGCGAACCCAAAGGAGGTAAGATTGCTGCGTTGGCACTCGAGAGGAGCGTAAGAGAGATGGAAAGCTAAGACACCTGCCGATTACGCCAAGTGGAGAAACTTGATCGAGCTTGAAGACTTGGTGCGGAACCGAGGAACATAAGGTTAGGGTTGAGTACGGATGGAATGAATCCTTTCGGTAACATGAGCGGACATAGCACCTGGCCCGTGAATCTATGTATGTACAACCTTCCTCCTTGGCTGTGTATGAAGCGGAAGTACATTTTGATGTCACTACTTATCCAAGGGCCGAAGCAACCTGGGAACGATATTGATGTGTACCTAGCACCATTGCTGGAAGATCTTGTGACACTTTGGACCGAAGGGGTACAAGTATGGGATGCGTACAAACGAGAGAACTTCACTTTACGCGCCATGTTATTCTGCACCATCAATGATTTTCCTGCCCTTGGTAACTGTCGGGTTCGATACAAAGGAGCCAAAGCTCATCATACCGCTTAGATGGTACCGAGAGTGTATGGCTGAACAACTCGCGCAAAACTGTGTATATGCGTCACCGTAGGTTCCTTCCCAGGAGTCACCCATACCGCAAGATGAAGAAACAATTCGATGGAAATAAGGAGGACGGTTCAGCTCCAAGGGCTTTTAGAGGGAAAGAGGTCTATGATATGGTTAAGGATATTGATGTTGTGTTTGGAAAGGGATGTAAATTAAGAACCCCTCAGAAAAATATCTGGAAGAAGCGGTCAATTTTTTGGGACTTGCCTTATTGGGAGCACTTAGAAGTTCGCCAACGCACCGACGCGTGCATGCGTGGAGAAGAATGTATGTGATAGCTTGATTGGTCTCTTCTTGAACATCGGTGGCAAAACAAAAGGCGGTGTTAACGCACGGCGTGACTTGGTTGATATGAACATAAGAACCGAGTTAGCACCGAAAGAGACCGATAAAGACGAGCGTACCTTCCCCGCTTGCTACACTTTGTCCAAGGCCGAGAGAAATGAACGTGTCAAAGCTTGCATAGTGTGAAAGTTCCGTCCTACACTCGCCAAGATTAAGAAACTTGTTTCCATGATGATTTGAAATTAATTGGTATGAAGTCTCATGATTGTCATATCTTGATGACACAAATGCTTCTGTTGCGATTAGGAGTATCTTGCCGAACAAGGTCAAGTGGTAATCTTTAGGTGTGTTATTTCTTTAATTCAATTGCTCAGAAGGTCATCGATCCCGAAGGACTCGACGCTCTGCAGGCCGAGGTGGTGACGACTCTATGTCATCTTGAGATGTATTTCCCTCCGTTATTTTTCGATATCATGGTCCATCTCATTGTTCACCTTGTGAAAGAGATAAAGATATGCGGCCCTGTGTTCCTACGTCATATGTACCCATTTGAGAGATACATGGGAATTCTCAAGTCCTACGTACGGAATCGATCTCGGCCGGAGGGCAGTATCATCGAAGGTTATGCAACCGAAAGAGGTCATTGAGTTCTGCGTCGACTACATGGCTCAGGTGGAACCGATAGGTGTGCCTCTATCTCGTCATGAGGGAGACCGGAGGTATCGGGACCATCGGAAGGAAAGAAATCACTCCCGATCTAAATACGTACGCGCAAGCCCATTTCACGGTCTTGCAACACATGACCCAAGTGTCCCCATACATCGACGAGCACAAAGACATGTTACGGCAACAGAATCCAGACCGGTCGGAGGTTTGGATCACGAGAGAGCACAACCGTCGGTTCAACGAATGGTTAAAGATGCGATTCAGCGGGAGGACATCAAGTGATGAAAGCTGCTATGGTTGGCCAAAGGACCAAAATTTACAATTGTGACATGGCAAGGATACGACATAAATGGGTACACGCGTTTTATCTGGCAATCGGGATATGAAGAGCATGATCCGAGCAGCGGTGTCCGCATAGATGCATTTCACGAGGGGTTCAATACCGCGGGGGCACTCGGGTTGAACTCGTACTATGGGTTCGTAGAGGAGATTTGGGAGCTTGACTATGTACTTTTCAAGATCCCTCTGTTTCGATGTCACTGGGTTAAACTTCCGCAGGCGTGAAGGTCGACAAATGCACGGTGTCACTCTTGTGGACCTCAAACGTGTCGGATACAAGGACGAACCATTCGTACTCGCTAAGCAAGTTGTTCAAGTTTTTTATGTAACGGACCCAGCAAATAAGAACCGCCACGTAGTTCTTCATAGGAAAAGAAGGATTGTCAGAGTTGAGAATGTCGTGGATGAGGAAGAGTACAATCAATTTGACGAGTTGCCTCCTTTCGGAGGCGACATCGGTGGTGGAAGAACCCGGTGAGGAAGCTAGCTATATGCGCGTCGATCATCATGAAGGATATGTATTTCAATTAAGCATGTATATATTCCATCGTAATTAATTTGATGTTAACATGGAAGCGCGTCACGTGTTATGGGCGATCTAAATCGGTCAATTTGCCTCGGTCGGTCGTGTGAGACCCCGGTTTATCAGACTTGTAATGCAAAAGATATATATGAGAAAATTAAACACCTCATTTGGAGCTATGGTACAGTGAATCAAGCACCTCATGAGATGAACAACCCAATTGGATTCATCTCATTTGGAGCTATGATGCACTTTCTACAATTTTCAAAGCCTTGAAATGAGCAAAAGTAAAATGCATAAGTAAACTTTTCGAAACAAGTAACATGTTCCAAACTAATTTTCACAAGAAGCTCATTAATAGAGGAATCCAAAAAATTGGATTCACTCAAAAATAGTTCTGAGAGAAAAAGTTATGCATTTTGAATTAAATTGTATTTTTCGAGATAACAAATAAGCCTTCTCGGAAAATCCAAAATTAAATCGGCGTGGATGAACTTGGATCATTGATCTAGCGATGGGCGGTTCATCGGAGATATCACGAGCGGTTCTATAACGAACCGTGCAGGATACTAATATCACGACGGTTCTATTATGGAACCGTGCGCGATATCAACATATCACGAGCGGTTCGATTATGGAACCGCTCGTGATATTAAAATTAGGTTTCCTTTCTAAGTTATCACGAGCGGTTCCATAATAGAACCGTGCAGCGATAGTTAACATCACGAGCGGTTCTATTATGGAACCGTCGTGATGTATTATCACTGACGGTTCTATCATAGAACCGTTTGTGATATCCATGTATATAAGTCTGTTCTATCATCGAGCGGTTGTGCACACTCTGCTTTTTCACCCTTCTCGCCGCGAGGGTTTACCAGGCCGCCTCCCGTCCCGCCTCAGGCCAGCCGCCTCCCTTCGTCCCCGCCTCCACCAGCGCGCCTCCCGCCGTCCACGCCTCAGGCCAGCGCCGCCTCCCGCGTCCTGCCTCGTCGTGCCGCCCCCGCCCTGCCGACCCGGTGAGTAAGGATGAAAACCAAAGGTTGCATTTGGGTTAGTCTAGGTATCTTGATCCTGATCCTCCCATTGCTCGAGATGAACTGATGAATGCTTGATACTGCGGGTGTGATTGGGAATGATAATGTTCTTGGGTGTGGTGTGGTTGCTACTTGTGCGATGGGTAGTTCATAGTGGTGTATGAATGGGGTTACCTTTTGATGGGATCGCCTTACGGCTCGTTCTTTGCTTCTTCTTCTTTGGCCTCTCGCCTCGGCCTTGGTGGGGGAAGGAATGGGGAAAAGGGAGAATGGCCGTGGGGAGGCTTGTGTCTTGGCTTTGGCGGGCTTCTTTGGGGATGAACTTGTCTTTGCTTTGGCTTGGGAAATGAATCAGGGGCTGGCTGGGCTCTGGTGGGGAATGTATTGGTGGCCTTCTCTCCTAGTTGTGCACTCACCTTCTTACCATTGCCTCCTCTCCCTATTGCCTGCGGAGATATTTCTTGGCCCTTGCTATTGCTTTGGCTGAATGATGAAACCTACGGGAATAAGATAGCTTGGATCTACTTAGGTTAGTCTAGGTATCGCGGTTATCCAGGTGTCGACTGATTTGGGTTAGTCTAGGTATCTTGAGAATCAAGGTGCTGGTTAACCTAAGTTGGTATGGGTAGCCTTGGTACTCAGGGTGCTGACTAATCTAAGTTGATCCGGAAACAGCGATGATCCCTATGGTACTCTGACGGCAATTCCTTCTTTGCTCTTACTTTAATGGGTGTGCTCTATTCTAGATGGTCTTTTGGTATTTGCGGCAATGCATGCAAGGTTTGCTCTATTCTAGATGGTCTTTTGGTATTTGCGGCAATGTTTGTCCTAATATTTTCCAATTGTTCATATAGATTACTTAATTCTGATAGGAACAAGTTAACTTGTCGATACCTTGAAGTTTTGTTTTGTCAAGAAATAATCGATGTACTTTTCAACATAAAATATGTCTTTTACCATAGCTTTATAGCGACAACGACAACAGTGGATTTGATTTGGAGGGACTTCAACTCTACGAATAAAATTCAATATAACATATTTGCAACTACAAAGAGTCGTGCCTCCTATGTTACCACTCCACATGCCACTGTTATGTGCCCCCATGACCCTCATGTTTGTGACACGTGGATTGCCATATATATATATATATATATATATATATATATATATATATATATATATATATATATATATATATATGAAAAATCTTTGATAGAATAGATGGGTTGTAATACCATAAAAATTACCTAAAGAAGTAACATAAGTGTTTTTTTTTGTGAGGTATCAAACAATAATTTATTAACAAAAAATATCATTTAAGGAAAAACTGTTTTAGAAATTAGATGACATCTAATATTATTTGTAAGATCATGGCCAACAATCAAAGGGGGACGGGAGGGGATGAGAGCCTAAAACTTTTTCCAAAGGTTTTCTAAGATTTTTTCACTCCAATAGCTACTAGAAGCTATGAATATCATATCCTTAACAACTGCAGCGGAAACACGAAATCAAACATGACACAAATAGAAATGTTGCATAGAAAACCCTTAGTTGGATGGTTCGACCATAGTTTGGACAGTCCTAATCAAATCCGTTATATGGTCTAACTTGAGATTGGACAGTTTGATCCACATGGGGAGAAAAACATACGGTTGGATGGTCCGATTAGAGATTGGATAGTCTGATTCGCATAGGGAGAGAAATAATCAACTAGAGCCAAGCAAGTACTTGCGCAACTTTCACACCAAGACTCCTAACGACTTGAGACTTAAAGCACACCTTCTCTAGGACCATACATCGTCTTGTGAGTATCTTTGTATTCAATTATTGAGTATCACTTTGAGTATATATATGTTGTACTAAGTCAAGTCTGAAATTGATTTGTTAGTACTAGGAGATATATATATTGCAAAGTGACTTATGTGGGCTCTGTTGGAATTGCTCTGTGATAATAATTGTCATATACTGAAATTGATGTGATAGCATATTCAGATTTGAGCTCTACATGTGTTGCTTACTACTGTCTTTTATTTCTTCTTGATTTGGCAATACTATAATCAGGAGATTTATGTACACCTCCAAGTATAAACATGTATATGCTTATGAACGTAAACAAGTATATACTATACACATAGAAGTTCCATTACTTTTGTTGCAGTGAATTGCATGCCTCCACACCATATTTCAAATTATTCATGCACTGTGAGATATATGAAAGTGCACTGTGAGTAATCATTGCGTACGTAACTTATATAGATAGCAAGTTAGCGAGATGGCAGAGGCACCGTCTTCGCCGCCGTCAGCGACGTCGCCAAATGCGTCTGGATCTCCGATCAAGGTGGTACGGAAGCAAGATGGCAGAGGAATCTCTAAATTGCCGTCGGGCGCATGGCGATCACGGAGGTCGGTGATGTCGGGATCCCACCGAGTCCCAAGAACGCACCGCAAGATTCGGACCGTCTGCGGGGTACTTGTAAGGGAGCGGGTCCCCATAACCACCCCAACTCGGAAGTGTCTCACGGATGTCTGAGAGACCAGTTGTGGACTGAGCTTTCTGCCTCGTTCACTTTCCACGAAGCGGACCGGACACGTGTGCGATGGCACGCTGCTTTCGCGATGTGCCACGCGTGGAGGACCTTCAAGAGCCTGCTTGTCACGCAATACGTGAACACGGGTGGACGCCCTTCACGAAGTATCCTTTCTTGTCGCGGGATACATGGGATGCCTTCGTGCCAGATGAAGACGACGGCGAATTTCAGGAGCAAAGTGCGGCGCCTGAGCTCTCGTGCCCAAAACACTCACCCCACAAACTCGGCACCCCGCTGGTGCGCGGTAAAGCCACGAAGTGGGCGGTGGAGGACGAGACCGCCGGCCGACCGCTTTGGGATCTCGACGAAGCGCTCGAGCACAGTTAAGAGCGAGGCATCGACCACGTCTTGGGCGACATCTCTTTCGCAAACCAGGAAGACGAGGCAGTGTCCCAACGCTTGTTAATAAGTCCATAACTTCATGGTGTCTATAATAACATGATGTCCTCTTGCAGGAAGTATTGACTTCTGCATCTTCCCAAGGTTCCCTCGAAGTGGGCAGGGAGAAGGATGTACTATCTACGTACCGGGAAACAAGGAGCACCTGGTCGCACGCGAGGCGTTGGGGTTTACGTACCTTGGAGGATGGATTCCCACGACTCCGCCACATATAGGAGTAGGAAGAGATCCAAGGACCAAGACGACCTCGGTTGGAACATGTCATTATTGAAAAATTTCAAGGACAAATAACAAATTTACAGAACCAAGTAAATGAACTCATGAGGGCGCAAGCCGCCTCATTAATTTGGGAGCAAGTCCTCCTCAACATCGGAGTAGCGTCGCGTCCACACATAATTCTGGACATGACGACGTGCAATTACCGATCGACGACATCGAGGTAATGTACATCTCTGGAATGCTCCAAATATAGACATATAGGGCGCCTTAGCTAATTGTGTACCGTTTTGTAGGAGCCGACGCCTCGCAAGCTCAAGTGAGGATGGTTGGGTCGATTGCTATTGAGGTCAAGGGGTATGGTGTATCCATACCAGGAAGAGGCGATCGCGACGGTGCCCGGTGGCGCAGGTTACGTCGAGTGCGGTGGACATGGTACATGACAATTTCATGGCCATCCCGCTGGAGATTCCCCCGAACGAAGAAATCATAACACTAGGGGATGTCGTGCACACTTTTATCCAGTGGCCCAAGAAGGACATCGCCCTGGACCTTGCAGTGACGCGATATCGTCACGACCCGCCTGCCTCTCCAATAGGACCCTCGATGAGTCCGCCCACCTTCGCTTGAAGCCCGCCTCATCGGTTCCGTCGAGAAGACGCCAAGGGACAAGACAAGCGTGTCACCATATCGGACCCTGAGTCATCTCGAGAGAAGACGTACTGCAGACGTCTCGTTACGGGCAAATCGATATCGAAGAAGATTCAAGCGCCTGCCAAGCCCGGGCAATACTCCCTTGGATATCCGTTGGTCTCTGACAAAGAACTAACCGGCTCGGGACTAGCTTGTCAATCTTTGCATGAGTGGTACATGCGCAAGACCCAAGAGGAGGAGCCATCTTTGGAATCGAGTCGACACGGAGCGAGCATTTTCATCACGAGGCGGGCCACTTCGTCGTGGGCTTCGAGGACTTATTCGACCTATACAACCTAACTGCCCTCGACGCCTCACTTCTACGATGTTGGACACTGTAAGTGTGTACAATCAATTTCTACACTCGCGTGATAGCGATAAATATCACAACTCATTCCTTACGTGCATGATACATTATGAAATGTGCCCGTCGAATCAACGAACCGTGGGTTTCCTCGACCCGCACGTGATCTCGAGCAAACAATAAACCAAGGCGCATCCTCGTCGAGAATTACATAAAATAGGATTGCTTGCTCGAGCGGCAAGGAGTACATAATGGTGCCGTACAACCGAGTAAGTGCTTCACTACTTGTTACACAAAATTCGTTTGAACATATATAGGTTTATGACTATAGCGACATACATGAGTAGGTTCCATTTGGATTCTTGTGATTATTGTGCCAAAGAGGAACATGGTATTGTACCTTGATTCTCTACTCAACAAAAACCATGACTTCACCCTTCTTAAAGGAATACTCGAAAGGTACGATCATTTCCTCCGCACATAATTGTATTCTAGTCTTCCTTCGTTTGAAATGGACGAGGATAACTTTTGGAATCATGTAGGGCGTTCATCGGCTATGTTGCCGAGGGAGGTTTATACAAGGAACAGCGCCATACTAACCCACAAGATGCGATTTCGATGCGCGATACAACACAATAATAATATATCATACTCCGTAAATATTGTGTCTCGAACCGATCTGTACCTATATATGTATATCCATTTTTGCAAAGGTCTTGCCAAAGAAAAACAAGATCACCTATGTGCATTCTACGTATGCCATCATATGCGGCTATTGATTAATTCCACGACACACGATCCCCAGGTAGGTCAATCTCACTATATTTATTTTCTAATTATAAATTTAAATATATATTCTTACTACTTTACTCTTGCTAGCGACAAGACTTGAACCTAGAATTAAAAGCACTCCAGAAGAACGAGGTCACACACGTTCGAGGGTTGCTCTGCGGCTTCATCAAGTTAGAAATCGTTAACCCTGACGGAGAGTTTCACGTCGTCGACTAGTTGTAATTGATTCAATATTGTAACTCACTTTGACTAGTTGTAATTCAATTTGTAACTCTAGCGACAATACTTGAAACATTCTTTTGTAATTGATTTTGAGTTAAATGAACACTTTGAGTTGTCAACAATAATCTGTGATGTAGCTGTTTCTACTTATTCGTTTGTAATTGATTTTGAGTTAAATGATCACTTTGAGTTGTCAACAATAATATGTGATGTCGCTATTTCTGCTTGTTTGTTTTCAGAGGGCATGGCTAGCAATTCCTGATGCTAGCTGAAAATACGACAAAAACTAGTTAGTGGAAGGACATATCACAGACGATTTTGTTCAAAACCGTGTGTGATACTAGGTAATCACGAGACGGTATAAACCAAGAACCGTCGTGATATGCAAGCCTCACGACGGTTCTTAGATCAAACCGTGCGTGATTATGTAATATCACGACGGTTTTTATTAGAGCCGTCTCGATTATGAAGTATCACGAGCGGTTTTTAATAGAACCGTCTATGATTCTGAAGTATCACAGACGGTTTGGTAATAGAACCGTCTGTGATACTTCAGATTCACAGACGGTTTGGTAGTAGAACCGTCTGTGATACTTCAGATTTACAGACGGTTCTATTAAAAACCGTCTGTGTTAAACTTATCACAGACGGTTGAAAAACCGTCTGTGATAACCGCCTGTTATCACAGACATAAAAATTCAGACGGTTCAAAAATCGTCTGTGATGACGGTTCCGAACCGTCTATGATGAGTTTTTCTGTAGTAGTGCTAGTTGCTGCCTTCTTCCATCCTTCCCTATTTTATGCATGTATGCATAGATGTAGCCCTCGTGTATGCATGTTGCGTGATCTGCCTCTCTCTCTCTCTCTTTCTTTGCTGCACATGCCTGCATGTACGCATGCATACATTCCTTTTCTTTTTCTTTTTGTTTGTTGCATCGTTGCATGAATTGCACATGCACACCTCCTAACCGGTGATGATGTTCATCTTTTCTCTGTTTCTCTGATGTGGTTGCTTCCATCTCTCCTCTCTACGGCTACCGGCCGCCATGAACTTCGTCGGCGTCCGGCACTGAACTTCTTCCACGCAGTTCTTCTCTACTCTTTCGCCGATACCAGTGCGCCCTTCACGCTAGACTCCCTACCGACGGCTTTTCTGATTGCCGCACCATCAGCATGTCCCCTTTCTCTGCCGCGGCAATCTTCTTTGGCCTACATAGATTTGCATTCAGTGTCCCTCTCCTTCTCTATCTTTTTCGTTGCATGTATGCACCACCCGTCTACTTCGGCAATCGCCGTGCCGCACGGCCTTCTCTCTTATGCTGATCTGTGCACTGCCACCATCGTTGAGATCTCCCACTACTGATGCTCTTGCTTCTCCATCGACACTGTTGGACGACCTGTGTTGTCCGACTACGGCGACCTTCCTTGACGGCGACAACCTTTACATCGGCTTCTAGCTACATCTATATCATGATACCGGGTGGTCCGATCATCTCGAGTAGAACTGCGGATAACTAGTGCTTAACGACAAATAACGCTCAGCTGTACACCACGCGCTAGTGCACGGACTTGCAGCTCTATGGATATTTGCCGACGCGCATCAGGATGGTCGCCGCTAGACCACGAGCGGGGATCACCAAGCCCTCAATTCCCAGCGGAAAAGCAAACTTGACCTTGACTTACAGAACGAACAACGGATCACCTAATTCTCACTAAGAAATCTTCGAATGAAATTATGGAACGAAAGGACAAGCAATAGCTTTGTGTTCAATTCATATGCATAAAAGTGGTTTGTTCTCTTTTCTTCCATGCGCTAGCTATTTTAAGGACCAAGTCAATTCTCGCTAGGCCCAACTATGTTTCCTATTCCATGCCAATTATTGCTAAATATAAATAAAAAAACTTGCCTAATGTGTTACAACTGAACCAACATGGCTACGTGAAACATGATATGACAGGCTATGTGAACACGATACGGCACCAAGTCATCATACGTGAAGCATGATACGGCTCCAAGCTTTCCTTTTAATCCTCTATTAGTTCAGCTATGCATGCAGCCTCTTTTATTCCACCGAGATTGCTATGCAAGACATGCTCCTTCCATGCAGACGTAGACGTGAACACAATTTTGGCCGCCTCTTTTGGTGGTGGCGCCCCTATTAGTTCAGGTGCAATTTCTCTCGTACTTAGTAGCAACTTTTCCTTCAATAGTTGAATTTTGAAACCTGAGCACAATCAAAACACTATTTTTAGGTAGTATAAAATTCTCGTTAAAATTAATGATATATTCATTAAGGAGTAAGTTCACCTGATCTTGTAGTTTCTTAGCACATACTCTGGTAATTAGTCTAGTTGATAACTCGATGCGTATATCTTGAGCATTAATTGAAGGAGGAGAAGGTGTCGTAGGGATACTCTCATCATGTCATCTTTGTCTACACGGCCTCCCATGACTTCTTCATCAATGGCGCCACTCGTCATCGTCGACAAGCCTACCTCGATGACTATCACAACAGCAGACAACTTCACCACCGGCTCTTCGCATGGCGCTCCTCATTGTCTTCTTCTCCAGCCTTAGCGCCGACGACACTCCCAGTCCGACTGCGGGGTGTGTTAGAGTACATGACTTGTAGAACACTAGTCGTTGGAGTCAAAGTCCTTGGTCGTCGCATTTCGCAGGTTGCGGCGTCTTCTAGTCGTCATCGACCGTAGATTGCCTAGCCGAGCACTCGGCACGGGCAGCAAGGATCAAGTTGCGAATCGACATAGGGTATTGCTAATTTCTCTGAATTCTAATAATTTCTTTCAAGCAAAGTAATTAAATTTGTGAGTTACGGTTTCAATGTGATGATTGTTGGTTGATTTTTTTTCAAATAGTAGGGTTAGGATCACGGGCGGAGCTACAGGGTGGTCCCTGTGGGCCGCGGACCACCCTGAGTTTTGGCCCAAAGTCCATTAGCGATTCGTATTTTAACCTGAGTTTTAGCATGTGTTTGTGATGCTCCGTTGCAAAGGCTGAAGTCAAAGCGACGTGACGACGTCTCTTCTCCCAGTTTCGCGTGCGCGCGCAGCAAGTCGGCATCCAGGTGCGCGTTTTCGACCTACGGCAGCGAAGTCGCCGCATGTCCTGCACCGCAGCGAGATCACGTCGTCGCGTGGAAGGGAAGCTGCTCCGGAGGTTCTGACCACGGAGGAGGCAGTCGTGACGACGCCCGGCGCCAAGTCCAATTGTCCAAAGCTGTCCTGATCGCCTCTCTCAGGCCGTGGTACTACGAGCGCATCAAGAGCGTGTACTGGGAGCAGGCGACGGGCTCCCAGCCTCCCACGCTCGACTCGACGAGTCGACGCCTCGACGGTCTCTGCGGTCACGGCCCGCGGCGGCCATGGCCGGGACATCGAAGAGTAGCGAGACTAGCGAGTTAGCAACGCATCACGACATCTATACGATCTTGATATCCTTTCTTTATTATCCAGATTATGTCATATTTCTTTTTCTATCTATATCTCAATTGATTAAGCCCTAAATTGGAGTACATGCCCGACAGCTATTCAGTTAACTTCACGGGCTCACAGCAACTCGCAACTTGCAAAAGCACAAAGCCACGGTAATGCAGACGCAGAAATAAATTAGTTTTATTTCATCTTAACTAATTTAAGATTCTATTGTACTAGTGGAATGATTAATTGAAACATTATATCATTAATTTTGGGGTTGTTTACTTCTCTTCGATTTGTTAAAAATGAAGAGGAGTAGTGATATTGCCTCTCTTTTCCAAAAATACGAGTCAAAGAAGAAGGCTTCTTCTCAATATCCTTTCGTGGTCTTCTTTGTTCGGAAGAGCGAATTGAAGAACAAGATGGACCATATCAAATTGAAGAACAACAAGATAGACCAGATCAAGATAGAGTGGTTGAAGAAAATGTAACTCCAACTCCAATGCCTCCAAGTCCACCTCCGGTTGCCCAGAAAGAACCAATTTATGATATCAGTCGGCTTCCACTTGATCCGGGAAAGACAACCCATTGCAAATTATCCGGTCAATGATCAAGATGCGATTCGACGATCATATATTATTAAAGGTCCATTCAACCTTATGCACATGATTTTGAAAGTAGAAAAATTGGAAATAGGGATCGACAATTCAATCCCATATGGTTTTATAAATTTCCTTGGATTGAATATAGTTTCAAGAAGGAAGCAGCATTTTGCTTTGTGTGCTACTTGTTTGGAAGGGGGAAAAGTAAGAAATCTGCATTTGTTGAAGGTGGTTGGAGAAATTGGAATAGAAATGATGCACTTGATTTACATGTGGGCGGTGTAACAAGTGCTCTAACGCACTCAAGAAATATATAACTTATTTATGACTCCCCATGGAGCAATCGATGATAAAATTGTGAAGGTGGATAATGAGGAGCGGCGTCTCTACAAGATCAGGTTGACTTATTCACTTAGATGTTTGAGGTTTCTTTTGCAGCAAGGGTTAGCATTCCGTGGGTATGATGAAAGTGAAGAGTCTAGCAACAGAGGAAACTTCATTGAGCTTTTGAAGTGGCTTGCAGCAAATAATGAAGAGGTGGACAAGTTCGTATTGAAGAATGCTCCAGGTAATTGCACTTTGACTAGCCCAGACATACAAAAAGAAATTATTCAATGTTGTGCAATGGAGACTAGAGATCAAATCATTAAGGAAATTGGTGAAGATCACTATACAATTTTAGCTGATGAGTCTAGTGATGTCTCTCATAAGGAACAACTAGCCCTTTGCTTGCGTTATGTTGATAAATCAGGAAGGCCGTGTGAGCGGTTTCTTGGAATTGTTCATGTAGATGATACTACTTCATCATCACTTAATGAAGCAATTCAATCATTACTAGTTAGTCATGGTTTGACTATAACTCAAATCCGTGGTCAAGGCTACGATAGGGCTAGTAACATGAAAGGAGAGATTAAAGGGCTGAAAACCTTGATTATGAAAGAATCACCATCTGCTTATTATGTTCACTGTTTTGCACATCAACTCCAATTGGTTCTTGTTGCTGTTGCCAAAGATAATGATGATTGTGTGTGGTTTTTTGATCGAGTATCCCTCTTGCTAAATATTGTTGGTAGTTCTTGTAAGCGTCATGGCATGCTTCGACATCACCAATATGCCAATGTCATGAAAGCACTTGAGTGTGGTATACTAGAATCTGGAAGTGGGTTAAATCAAGAGATGGGGCTGCCTAGACCTGGTGACACTCGGTGGGGCTCTCATTATAAAACTGTGGTCAACATGATTGCTATGTATCCCACAATTCGCGATGTACTCATAGCTCTTGGACAAGATACTTCACAAAGGGGTGAATGGCCAAAAATACATACTATGGTTGGAGTGTTTGAGTCATTTGATTTTATTTTCAGTGCTCATTTGATGCTTGACATTCTTGGACATACAAATGAATTGTCTGAGTGTTTGCAAAGAAAAGACCAAGATATCCTTAATGCAATGTCACTTGTCCGTTTGGCAAAGAGTAAAATGCAGCAAATGAGGTCTGAAGGGTGGGTTTCATTTCTTCAAAGGGTAACAATATTTTACAACAAATATGGCATTCAAGTTCCTGCAATGGAACATAATTATGCGCCATATGGAAGATCAAAGACGTTTGCTCAGACCAAACAAATGATGATCACTTGGAAGAGAAGTATATATTGGAGTCATTGATAAAATTAGTCAAGAGCTTGACAATCGGTTTGATGAGGTAAATATGGAGTTGCTTACTTGTATGGTCGCTTTGAATCCAGTGATTCCTTCGCTTCTTTTGATGCAAACAAGGTACATAGACTTGCTAAATTTTACCTAATGATTTTTCAAGCTCGACTTGCTAAGACTCGATTTGCAACTTGAAACTTTTATTGATGACATGAGGAAAGATGAAATGTTCAAAGGCCTAAACAATCTTGTTGATCTCTCAAGAAAACTTGTTGAAACAAAGAGGATAAAGTTTATCATTGGGTCTATTTACTTATCAAATTGGTATTGCTTCTTCCGTAGCTCTGCAAGTGTTGAAAGAATATTTTCTGCAATGACCTTTATCAAGAATAAGTTGAGAAATAAGATGGGTGATAGCCTTCTCGATGATTGTCTAGTGACTTTTATTGAGCGGGATATCTTCTTACAATTGAGTGAAGAAGAGATCATCAACACTTTCATGGCTATTAGAAGGCGAAGGCCTGACAAGAAGAAGAAGTAGTGACATATTCTTCTTCAACTATTATAGGTATGTAATATTTCGATCAATTCTACGTTAAGAAAGCCATACTCGTCTATTTTATGAACTCTATATGTCCTTTTTTCCTTAATTGTGTTTTGTAATTCATATACTTGTGTACTGACAAGTTAAATTTATAGCGGTTAAAAAAATTTAGACAATGGACCACCGTAGCTACAAATCCTGGCTACGCCACTGGTTAGGATGTAGGGTTTTAATTTGGGTTGTTCTTAATACTAGCCTAGTTCGTTGCAAATGAAAGGCAAAATTGAAGTCACTCTGATCGATGTGTCGACCAAACTTATTAGCTGAGATACAATGTCAAGTAGGCTTATAGATGTATGTCTCTACTCTATTGTTCTTGAAGACACAACAGCTCTAACAAAGTTTTCATATTATTGGCAAATGGTAAGCAAATTTGTGGAACGGTTTCTGAGAAGGAAAGAGAATTCATCTATTTTTTTGTAGGTCATTGAGACTGGATGTAATTTAGCAATGATGGCCATCTTTTGTTTGTAGTTTGGTCATTCCTTGGTGGGTTTCTTGATTTTAGTAAGCACTTTCATCACTACTTTGTTTTCGTTAAACATTGTCATTGGTTATATTAAATTTTTTATGTTAAAAATTACCGAACACATTATATTTAGTACA
Source organism: Hsuehochloa calcarea (assembly GCA_036346395.1). Taxonomy (NCBI): domain Eukaryota; kingdom Viridiplantae; phylum Streptophyta; class Magnoliopsida; order Poales; family Poaceae; genus Hsuehochloa; species Hsuehochloa calcarea. The sequence goes on along the minus strand of CM070595.1, from coordinate 17,439,370 downwards.
ATGTGATTTGAAAATTACGGACGTCGTTCTATATAGGATGAAGAGGTCAACCCCTAAACAGCAGTATGGACGTCGTTCTATATAGGATGGAGTGGTCAACCCCTATACAGCAGTATGGACGACAGGACCTGGATGTGACAGCAGCAGTACAACACACGTATCTTCATTAGAACTGAACACCATCACGCGGCTAAGTTACCAACAGAACAAGATTCCAATATTCATCACAAGAAAATAAGGCAGAGATTCCAACATACACTTATTCCTTGTGTGGATATCATGAGGATATGCTTCAGATCTTAGAATGATGTGATAATTGGTAATGGCATTTATGGTTTGTCGTTTCACAGGGTTTTCGACAAAGTTCAGGCTTTCTGGACAGGGGCGGTCCGACCGGCCATAGCATGGCGGTCCGACCGGTCCCAAATCGGTCGGACCGGCCATGTGCGGCGGTCGGACCGGTCGTGACCAAAGAGTGTCAGAATGTGCTGGGTCAAAAATAGAGTATGTAGGCAAGTGAGGGGATCCCAATACACTTGGTCTCATAATTTTTGGAGCCTCCAAGCAAAAGTTCTATTCGTTTTAAAATTCCAGAAGGTTTCGGAATTTCAGGGCTTGAAATTCAGCTAAGTCCCTGGTGGCGTTCAAGTGGCTGACGTTCAAGTGGCTGACGTTCAAGTGGAAAACGGTCCGACCGGCTCACAGGGAGCGGTCCGACCGGCCAGAGGGCAGTTCTATATAGGATGAAGAGGTCAACCCCTAAACAGCAGTATGGACGTCGTTCTATATAGGATGGACAAGGGTGACCTATTAGCAAATCTGAGGCGTAAGATGGCGCTAGGTGAAGCTGTTTAGGTCAAAAGGTTAAAGACGGCGCTTTGCGAAGCGTGCGTGTGTGACCCGTTTGTTAGTGGGCCTTAACGGGAGCCCAATAGAGTCAAACCCTAGAAGTTCTAGGACTCCACTATAAATAGGAGGAGGTGGTGGCTGCACCATCGCTCTCACCTCTTTTATGTTTCAAAACCCTAATTGGCTTAGGGGGAGTTGAGGTGGAGGCTAGGGCTCTTGATGGTTTGAGGTGATTTTTGTGATCTTGGATTGACCACTGTTCCTTGATGGAGTGGGTGTAATCCAGCATCAATCACGAATTTAATCTATGCAAGGTTTGCTTGAGATAAGTCTCTTTTCGTTCTTGCTTTCAATTTCGTGATTTTATGACTTTCTTTGATCCGCGAAGTTTTGATTGATTTCTTCACGTGAATTAGCTTGATGTGATATGTGTGAACCTATCTAGGATCATCTTGATCATCAATCACTCACGAACAAGCATTAGGATCAAGTTTTCGTTCTTGTCCGATTTTAGACCCTCTCTTACTCAATTGACAACTGTTCAGGATCTATCCAAGAACTATCATAATATTCAATTGGAATAGGTCCTCAATAGCATAGAGAAGGTGTGTGCAAAGTTTCGTGAAGTTTGGAGTTGAGAATCAAAAGTTAGACCTAATTGCAACTTCGTCGTCGGCCGTTTTTATCTTTTTGAGATCATTGCGAGTCTGTCGGTCCGACTGCCCTACACGACCGGTCCGACCGATTTGGCAGCGGTCCGACCGCCGGTATAACAACGGTCCGACCGCCAGAAAATCGGTCCGACCGCTCCAGGCCAGAGGTCATACCGCCAGTACATTGTATTGCTTTGATCTTTGATGTTTTTGTCATATTGCTTATGGGATTAAATTGAATTCAATACTAGTCTTCCGCTGTACTGGTATATTGATCTTCATAGCTTCCTAATAGCTATTGGAGTAAAATTATGTTGAATTCATAATTTGTAAAAAAGTGAGCGTGCTCCTATTCATCCCCCCCCCCTCCCCCTCTAGTCGCCTTTTCGGTCCAACACCTTACTAACAGATGAGATTGCAGAGCATACGTACTACTATTTCCTGTTTCAGGAGGTGATACCATGAGAAAAGAAATTACCGTACAGAAGTTTAGTGTAATAAAACAGGCAGTAGATTTCTTAAAGCGCATGGGTCACCAAATATATCCCCCTTTTTTCGTGTACTTGCTGGTACTACACAAGAAAAACGTTTAATAACGCTGATAATGTGCACGAGACCAGCATTTTTGACAGCAAAACAAGTAAACAGCTGATAGCGGCAGTGCCTACAGAAGAAGTCCAGCCGCTACTATTTCTTAAGTCAAGTGTGCGTTACAACAAAAATATTTCATAAATGTAATAGTTTATTAATTAAAGTAAATATCATATATATCGGCGTACAGAGCAAAGTAGAAGAGCTGAGGCGGAGATAAAAAAAAGTGAGACCCGTTCAGATCCAACCGACGGAAGCGGTGACAGGAGAAGGGGCGGAGGGGTGCGCGGATCAGAACAGAAGAGTGGGGGTGAAGGCGAGGGCACAAAAGAGGAGGAAGCGGATGCAACATCGCAGGTGATGCTGGGAGAGGAGCAGAGAGCGCACGATGCGAGAAGATAGTATGCTGATAACGTAGCTCAGGTGGGAGGGTGGGGAGGACGGACGACCATCTACTCTAATTTTTAAGTAGTGGTGATGTTGCAATGTCACTGCCCAGGTTCCGCAGCTGCACTGCATGCCTACCCAGTTGAATGATCCCAATCGAGCTTTGCATCCCATGCACCAGAGCTTCTGCGAAACATATCCTTCCTCGACTGCAAACAATAAGGTTTAGAACAAAATATCAGATGTTTATGATGAACAGTATGCACACAAAAAGTTGAAAGCATCCCAGATGGGCAACTAACCGGCTTGCAACCACTTCATGGGCTCCACGAAGATGCAGGTACATTCAGGTTCCTTGTCATCCACTTCATACCTTTTGCGCCTTTCAAAACACCTCTCACCTGGATCTACTTTGCGGGTAACAACATAATCTTGTGTTGCAACCATTCTCCGACATCTTTTGCAGCGGTAAATAATGCCTGGATCAGCAGTTTGCTTTTCTTGGTTAACATCAGTTTCCACAACTGTATCCTGACTTGTTTCAAGAGGCTTCGGATTAACCTCCGATCCTGCCTCCTGATCGGCTTGTTTTTCTCGGTTAATATCAGTTTCCACAACTGTGTCAAGGCATGTTTCCACAGGATTTTGATTGACCTCCGATCCTGGCATCTCATCGGTTTGCTTTTCTGGGCTAACATCAGTTTCCACGGCCTTTTGATTAACCTATAATCCTGATTTCTGTTCAACTGCCAAATTTACATGCTGACATGCTACAACCCTACAATACACAGTATAAAATTAGCTTACCATCCTGTTGGCAAGCGTACTAAAAACTGATTGGATTCAGTTCACCCCTGCAATGTTAACAGGCAAACCATAAGAGGTTGCATACAGTACTGCTAAACACACAAACCAAAACAGGTGCCAGACATATTGCAAATTAAACAGATAAAGATTTTTTCAAATGTAATTGCCAACAAATTGTTGATCAATGCACATAAAGCCATGTAGGCATGTAAAGCTGTTGTCCAGCTAAGAAAATGCAAGTTCTGTAACTTGCGGCGCATAATACTCCTAAATGGAAGAACTGTTGTTCTGTCATTGAGTGGAAATCATCATCGCATTGTGACTACCCCAAGAATGTTTTATATTTTCCAAGTGGTTTCTCACTTCTCAGAGAACTAGTAGCTACAATACCATATCCAACAACACTCCTTCAGGCTTCAGGTAACCCTTTTCGACAAGTATTCAAGTTCATCAATGTGGCAATACTAAATACAAGAAATTTATCTGTACCAAGATTTTTTTATCATATTATATTTCAGGTTAGGTTTTATTTTATAAAATCGTTAGACAATAAATTATTTATAAACATTGTCCACTAAACGAGTACAGATTTGCCAGGCACAAGCACCTCAAAAGCAACCCTTAGCCCTTGTTATTTCGATAACCTTAAGGTCCTGAACAACGTTAGTTCGTCAGGAATTGAAAAGTTGGACAGTTCCAAATGGGTAGGAAGTAGCAAAATTCCAAGATCTCTCACAAAGTACAACCAAAGTATAGAATCATACTGGTAAATCAGACAGAAATAAAACTTACTTTTGAAGGACCTAAGGTATTTGCTGCCAGTATGGAAGATTGAATTCCCTTTGTTCCAACAGGTTGTTTAGCACTATATAAATCATAAATCTATTGTACACATGTTGCGAGAACTGAAGGGTGACATTAAAAGGGAGACTTTATAACTGAACAAAATCGAACAAGTTTCTGGAGAAAGCAATCTCTTCGTAGACCTGTCAAGTGACGACTAATCTCACAAAGCTAAGTTCGCTACGAAAGTTGATCAGGCCTAGACAGTGCAGACCAGCTAATTACAATCATAGTGAATATCAAATCAGCATAATTTTGTACCACTATATTCTGTTGAACAAAACAGTTGGGTCATTAGTTTTGTTTTGTATGGGTACCAAAGAACTGTCATTAGCTCACTCCAGTGGATTCAGAAACTCATTCTGGTGACAACCCCAACTACAAGAAACCAAGCCATCGGACCTAAATCAAGACAGCAGCAAACTCCGTAACAAATTTTAAGCCAATCACGGCGCAATCCAAAACTCCCCAATCCAGCCCGGAATCGTGTGACTTGCCATTTGCCAACTCAGATGTGGTTTAGGGCATCGGGTGGGTCTTTCTTTCCGGCGCACAACAAAAAATCCACAAACCGTATTCCGCCACGGGTCACGAGCTCTGTAGCATCAGTGCAAATACCTTAGGTCCTTCAAAACATCAAGCGCTAAGATAAGGACAGGACAGGCCACCACGATCCCCAAAACGCTACGGTTTGGTGGGGTTCTGTGAGGCGTCAAGCGCATGGAAATTTCGCAAAAATCCTACCAGAAAAGCACTTTTCCAGTTTGTTCATCATCTGTTTGGTGGGGTTCTGTGAGGCGTCAAGCGCATGGAAATTTCGCAAAAAAAACCCTACCAGAAAAGCACTTTTCCAGTTTCTTCATCATCTCTGTGCAAGGTCAGTCGTGCAATTCGACTAGCTAGTTAATTGTGCACACAAATAAGGTATATTGGTTCGAGATGAACATCATAAAAACTAACAAGAAACCCTTAAGAGAAGTAAGGAGCATATGTGGACATCAACATAATGAAAATCGCAAGCATTAGCTGTTGCAGATCCAAATCGGGGCTCACTTGTTGAAGGCAGCGGCGTAAGGGACAGGAGGGAGGCGGCCGTGGCGTCCTGGAGGAAAGCGGTTGCGCTTCCGGGAAGGAAGCGGCGTCATCGTTCTGGTCCGGGAAGGAGGCGGCGGCGTTGTCCAGTACAGGAAAGGAGGAGGCGGCGGCGACCCGAAGGAACTGTTGGGAGGCGGAAGGAGGCGGTGGAGTTGCAAACGGGGGTGAAATAAAAGGCAACATATCGTGTGTGTCCATACAGCGATCTACGATCACCTTCTAATTACACTATATTTGCGAAAAACCCTTAGATACATATATCCTCAAGAGAGGGTTTTTGTAAATATGGTATAAGTAGGAGGTGGGTGTGAGGACGGCCGTGGATCGCTACATAAACGGCTTAGATGTTTCGTGCGCATATGTCCACGAAATGATGTATGTGCATACGATATGTACTCGAAATAAAAACGGATTGACTACGGACTGCTTTACTGTATTTGTTTTCATATATTTTTCCATTAAGAAACGAATACTAATACGAATACGAAAATAAATATGATGTCAAATAGTATAAATACTGAATACAAATGAATTAAAAAAGAAATATGGACACAAATATTTATAATAGATTACCTCATGTTTCATTTTGCATCAAGATTATCTTGTACTTTCCCTTTGCATCCGGGTGTTTCAAATAAACGCGCTCCAACGTGGAATTTTGCAAAATGTTCTTTGGTCGTCCATCTTGCACGAGCGTATCTTCTCCTGAACATCTCACGCAACACAGATAGCAACAAAAAACAGAATCATTAAGAGAGAATTTGAGTCGCACTAATTTTTTCAGCGGATTGTAACATATCAAAAAAAACAGGATGCAATATTTTTCCAACGGATCGCAACATATCAAAAAAACAAGATGCAATATTTTTTTCGCCGATCGCAACACTTTTTTAAAACGGATCACAACATTTTTTCAACGGGTCATGACATATCAAAAAACAGTTCGCACCATTTTTTCCCAATGATCGCAACAAAAAGAACCGGAAGATGCAACAAAAAGAAAACATCCGGAGAACGTATGCAACACAAGAAGGCGGAGGAGACTAGTACTCACGGCGGCGCAAAGCTATAGATGTCGTTGTCATACCCATCGCCAACGACACTCACGCAACTCAAGGACAATTCCTCTCAAGCGTCAACTCTCGTCCAACAAGCTCCAATCGCTGCCGCCACCCACAAGCCCAGAAGCCCACCCCACCGGTGCGAAGTAGCGAGGCCCCAGTCAGATAGATCCAGCGAGACGGGGAAAGACAAGCAGAAGCGTCGGTTCCAAGCTCCTGAGAGAGAGAGGGAGATGAGAGAGGGAGAGTGGGAATGGGATAAGTAGTGTTGTGTGTGGTTGAAGAATCTAGAACCGTTATTATGAGTTAATTGAGTATTTTGGTGATTAATCATAAATCTATATGTGATACTAACACTTCTATTGATATACCTATTGTGTAGTCTTATTTGGATGAAAAGATGAAAATTATGGAGGTATGCACTCGACATCATATTCTTATATCTTGTTGCGTTCATCGGATCCAAAATATAAGTTGAACTCCACTAAAAGTCTAACTTGAATACATGTATATATTTTTATTATACATTCGTGTATGCACACATTTAGGGGAGTTCACTTTATGTTTTGTGGTTTCATTAGTATTGATCCATATTTCTTTATCCACATATATTGGGAATTTCTACTTTGAAACACATCTTTTGAGTATATAAAACTTTTGTTGAACAGTCCATGGATGATAAAATATCTCATCTGGAGTTCAACCAGATATCGTGAGGCAAAGAGAGAATACGCAAGCAGGTCGTTTAGTCCAACCAGATATGAACTGGTCGTATGGAGATACGGACTAGTCGTAAACTAGTCGGACATGATCACTAACGGGTCGTAACTAAATATGAACTAGTCGTATGGAGATACAAGCTGGTCGTAAGTGATAAGGACCTGGTCGCAAATCATAATGCATAAGATTCGTACAATATAATACTTATGTGTGTTCGGGAATCGTTGTGTCCTGCTAGGAACTGCTAACAACTCGTGGTCGGAAAGAAGTTTCCAAGTTACAACCGATTACACATAAACCTACAGAGTCGCACACTTAACAGGTGGAACAAATGAGTTCACATAGGATCCGTTATGAGCTCTATAAGGGGGTGCATGGGGCTATTGGGTGCAGGGATAAAAAACCGATCAGTAACCGGTTTATCGGTCGGAACCGATAAAAAAATACCGGTCGAAATTTTTAAAATTTGAATTTGAATTTTTGACTCCATAATGTCCTTCCCTAGTTGGTTTAGACATTCTTATGCTAGATTATGTATTGAAACATTAGTTTTTAGTATATTTAGCACTATTAAAACATAAAGGAGGACTTTTTATGTACAACTTGAAACATTTTCTCATTAATTGGATTGCATGCAGCCATGAAAGAATTGGATTGCATCATTATTTGCTCAGGATTGGATTGATTATTTAATCATATACTTTCAAATCATTTAGTGATGCGATATGATTAATAAGAGATACGAAAAAGTATTTGCTAATAGTTTATTCAGCAACACATATTTCATATGTATGATTACTAGTATCAATATACTGGCATTTGTTTGGCCAGGACTGGTCGACCAAGTCCAACTTTCATATTTCTGCTAAAAATACTAGTTTCTAATGGTAGCTCATGTAACTAGAAAGCTATCCTTTAAGGAGGTGGAGTCATGAAACTTGTGCAGTTGTCTCACTCAACATGCTGAACTTGCATTGTACTTTGCCCCCCCCCTAAACCTGATCATGTTTGCACCATTGATCAATCAAACATTTAGGTAATTTCACAACCATTGCACCAAATGCAATTTACTCTTTCAATTGTGTCTGTGCAAGAGCATACTACTCATCTTTTTGAAAAATCATGTATGCTTGTGTATTTAGAATATATGCATCATTTTATTTGGTCTATTGTCATTCCATTAGGCAGCCTTTCAATTCATCAGGGACAGACAATAGTTGCTTTGGGAACGTTTGGATCTATACTTAATTTTTCCATCCTAGGAGAGGGCAAACTAGCCTAGTTAAGCTCTTGCTTGGAAAATCAAGTTTTTCTGGTTTTTTCCTGTTTTTTTGCCGGTTTTTTCGGTTACCGGCCGGTAATCGGTCTGGCAAAAACACAGATTCAAAACTTGAAATTTAAATTCATACCGGTTTTTTTAATTACCGGTACCGGCCGTCGGCCGGGAAACTCACCGGGACCGAGATTTCGATCCTTAGTTGGGTGTACGTGTGTTGCTCCACCAAAACCCTAGCCGTCATCTTCTCGAATGCTCTACCGTGCGCGTTGGTGCTAGCACACCGGTGTACGATGTTCCACCTCTAGCGTAGAGGCGTTGCTGCGGCTGCTGCTGCGTTGATCGAGGATGATCCACGACCTACGCAAGGAACATGATAGGTTGCTGGAGAAGACGATCGGTGCCGAGGACATTGGACAATCAACTACGACAACTACATCGACGCGCTCGATGTTGGATCAGGTTGCTCCAGCTCTTCTTCCACTGCACTGTGCGCCTAGTGGTAACGATCTATGATCTCTTATTTGCATGGTTTTTTGGTTTACATTGTATAATTTTTTAAAATTGTTAGTTAGTATAGCTTACCCGTGCCCCTTCACTCACCTGCTAGCAGACCAACACCACTGAAAATGAAGTGTTTAGCTCGGCCCTGCTGATGTTTGTAAATTATGGGATACTCTTTTCTACGTCCCTCTTACTTGCATGAATGAAAGCAGCTCTCCGCCTTTCGTCAAAAAAAAAATCCTGCTATATACCGCTAACACATGTATCATGGTCATTAATTGACTCTAATTGAATTATCAGCATCTTCTCTATTTAGTTATATATTACTCATCCAGTGTTGGTTCTGGGAGCACATACCACCAGAAATAAATAAGAATGAAAAAAAAGTTCTTGAACGGAGTTTTCTTATCATCCTATTTGATTATCATGGATGGATAAAGATGAAAATCATATGGACTAATCATAACCTGTTGCTTACATATGCTCCCCATGCGAATACTGCATGAGTAATTTGGGACTAAATTGCATAATATATGTGCCAGGGTTTTCAGTATTCTAGAGGACACGAACAGATTCAAACAATCAATGAGAACCACTTCCGGCTATGATTTCCAGCGTATATACGAGCACGCTTATCACTTGAATTGATAAATAGCAGCCATAGGGCAATTTAATTAGCTCTACTAATTCAGGCGTGGTGTTACTTGAATAACTATTTATGTAACCTTCTCTCTCTCTCTCTCTCTCTCTCTCTCTCTATATATATATATATATATATATATATATATATATATATATATATATACTTTGGATATACTTATATACTAATTATAAGATACTTCAATGCGAACCACACAAAAAAAATTACAAGAAAAATCCATAGTTTTAGTATATTTTGTAAATACCTTCATATTCGCAAATAAAAAGGAGTATGTCTAAAAAATTATACATACCACCCATAAAAATGTATAAATACCACATAAGTGATCTTATATACTCGTATACTACATATACATACTCTCGGTTGCGCAAGATACTCCCTACGTTGTGAGATACGGAATAGGAAGTAACTACTCCCGGGAGTAGGAAAATGGCTTCCTATATAGGATTAATACTTTCTATATAAGATACTCACTACGTTGTGAGATACGGAATAGGGAGTAACTACTCCCGAGAGTAGTAAAAAGGCTTCATATATATATATATATATATATATATATATATATATATATATATATATAGAAAAATGATATAGTACTCTCGAGTGTAGTTACTTCCACTTCTGATATACCACCTAAAAGAATTTGATATACTCCTTTATCACTTTGGGTATACTCATATACTAATTATAAGATACTCCAATGCGAACTAGGGCATGAACTAGAGAGAGGCCGTGTGGTACACAATAGCAACATAATTCATGTTACCGATGACTCCTGGTTTTAAAATTTTAGGGCTATAGACTTTGCATGTTAGATACGAAAATATTTGACGGTAACGAGGAAGGATGCTTTTTTTTATTACAATGAATGCACACACACACAATCACGTATGTGTACATATGCGAATGCGCCCTTTTAGCATAAACCTAGACAAACCGAGTATAACAATAAATTCATAATCCCATAAAATTTCTACTAAAACACACTTATCTATGTGTGTATAGATGGATACTAAGATTTGATCTATAGTTAATAAAACTATACCACTCCACTGAGAGGTGTCTCCACCAAAGAAAATATGCTTAATTATGTCATAGCGTGGTGTCGCTTTGGGATGGACACCAGATCTCTAGACGGAGCAGCAGATGCGGCTTTCGCACGCGCTGACGTGAAGCAAACATTGAATAGCAGCATATGGTTGTTACACTTTACCCAAAAGACGTACAACCTAATTAAATTTCAGTAGTGCAATACGTGAACATTTCTTCCATATTGTTGCTTGTGGTACCGCCTTGCCTTCTAGATGCACAGTAACTTGTGAGTCCAGAGGAACAAGTCTAGCTTTTTGGAGACGATTCAGCATTGTAGGGCAGTTGTGTCAATGGCTGCAAAACCACCTCCAAAGCCACCTGGAGGGTTAAGCGCAGATATTTGAAGTTTATGGGGTAAGTTATCTAACCCTTTTTTTACTCAGGATATCTGATCTTGTAGTTTAGGAGGTTAAGTGGACTTTTATCAAAATTCATAAGAGTAAAATAGACTTATTTGTAGTACAAAAATATTTATCGTTGTGCAGTTACATTTTTCAGTTTAAATTGTCTACAAAATTGATATGGATAGATTTTACGGCGAAAGTGTTTAGTGATGTTTTTATTTAAAAAAGATGTGCAGTTACAATGGAAGGCACATTGGTGAGGGCCAGTATGATGTTTGTATGGTGTTGTTTTGGTACAAAGAATGCATATTGTGTTATTTTGGACAGATGGCAACTTCGCAAGTGTTAACCACTTCACACAGCCCAACCATTTACGTTTGCAAAGCACGAAGATGTGGAGAACCCCTTCTGGAATCTGGAGTTGTTCTTTGTCTCTTCTTTGCTCCAGTAGTTACTTTCATCACTGTTTAAACGAATCTTTTGTCTACAAGTACGATGCAACCTGGATTATGTTTAGTAAACTGGCTGTACCTGCTTCGGTAGTACACAAAGAAATTTGTTTACAACTCACTTTTTTAGACCATTTACAAATCGCACTTCAAAAAAAAGTAGGGATACACTTCAAAAATGTAGTGCTCATGTGCTGCTAATAAGTGCTAACCACATGGCTAGCAAACATGCAATAGAATAAACAATTCCTACAGATCAGATCATTAGTTTCAACCGCCACCTGCATGCACTATTCTGAATTCTCCATCCAAGTCATTGTCAATTTTATAATTGCAGAATCTTCTTCAGGAACCATGCCGTGCTCACTTCTTCAATCAGGAATAGTTCTGGGCAATAGGCTAATTGTTTACAAGTATAAATATGCATGTGTTTGTGTGAAGAAAATTTCATGCACAGCTTATTTTTGTACAAGAACGCACAGCATGTTCAGACAAAAGCTGCAGTTTACAACAGGACAGATTTTAATCAGGGAATCAGAAGCTACCCAAAAAGACAATCAGTATCATATTTCCCAGAGGCAATAAACATAATCATGTGTCCGTTACATTTTATATTTATATCGCCTGACAAACAAACAAATCAAGCTTTTGACAGCCCCTATCCCACCTTTGTACCCCATTGCAATGAATTCAATCAAATGGAAAATATACATGTATGACTTTCCCTGCTCCAGTTCAGTTCACTATTTTGGTACACTCTACAAGTACAACAGAAGAGAAGTGGCGTGCTCAGGAGGACTGAACGATCGGTTGGTCCGCAAAAGGGCCGTATAACCAACCTTTGGCAATATGACCATAAGCAGCCTCCGTCAAGTGAATACCGTCCCAGCTCCAGTGGGTCGTCGGATCATCACAAGCAGTAGCACCAGGCTCACCACATTTGGCTGTGACATTAAAGTTGTAAGCGGCTTTCGCAACAGACCCAGGAGCCCCACAGCATGCCCTAGGCAGCTGCTTGTAAAATCCTGAATTGAAAAGCGGAAATTGTTAGGCTCCTGCATTGGCATGCATTAAAATCAAAGGACTAATGCTTAAAATGAAGATGCCTTCCGTTCTCATCAATAATAATGCATCCGCACCCTTTTATCTAGCAATTGAAACAGAGACACAATCTCTGTCAGCAAAATTTGGTGGGCGAAGGCATGCCCTAAGAAAGTACAGGATGTGCTTGCTGCTACAAGGCAACAATGAAATGGAGATTCTAGAAAACGAGTACATGTGATCTAGAGATGACAGGGACATGGACATCCCGTGATGCCCAACCTATATATAGAAGATTTCCTAGCTCTAGCCGCTGATGTTTGCTATTCCCCTTTTATCTTTTTTTAAAAAAAAAAATAAATAAACTACAAGCCTAAAGCATAACGAAAGCCCATTGCCCGCAAGGTAAGCAAGCAATAGATCAAAACAAAAGTGGATCACCAAAAAGGATGGCTCAGCTAACTGAGCAATTCCTAGATGTTTGTACTTCCCACGATAAGGACTGGTTGAAATTTGTGATTCAGCAATGCTTAGAAAGCAAAGTAGCAAAAGTAAAATGGTTAGGTAGCAAAGTTTTGCTATTTTATTTATCTGTGATAGTTTGTAGGCACTTTTGCCATTGTGAAATGTCTTTCTTAACAACACTTGGAGACATAAAACTTTCTTACCTTGTAGAGGGTCATTGTATACAAAAATGAGTGCAACATTGTAATACAAGAAAACATATGTTTACAGTTCATAGAGTATGTATTCTTTTCAAATTAAGGTTACTAGGATATTATAGTAGCTAGTCCAACCCATACGCAAGGTTGTAAAAGGATTAATGCTAAAATATATATGATGGAGACAATCAAAACATAACTCTTTTCAAATGGAACTATATCCTACCAAAAATAAGAGGGTTGCTGTGGCCATAATTTTAAAGTAGGTGAGAGTGTGGTCTGTGGTGTAAGTTCTGATACATAGTTTAATTGACTGAAGAAAAAAGTTGGGCTTCATGTGTATATAGCTTGCATAATAATCAAACCATCCTAATTGTTAGTCCCACATGACCTATTATGGTGGAATCTCATTTTTGTTGACAAGGGCCCCCTCTCAAGAAGGCAACTAACAATTAAGGAAACTCTGAACAAAGAGTACTGATAGAAGTGATAGCTAGTACCCCTTTACAGACTAGATAAAAGATTCTAATGAGCATGGTATTAGTAACTTTGCTCCCAATATACTCTGAACATGAATGAAGCTACGCCGATTGATTTCGAAATAGCAAATTGTGTTCTGTCCTTATCGTAATTTGTATATTCTGCAACGTGCTACTAGAGAAAGCTAAGGCATCTCTACCTAGATCTGAACTATCTAATTATAATATATTGTGTCTTTCAAGGAGAACAGAAGGAAATAGTTGACTCTCGGTAACAGTTGGCTCTGCATCAAAGAAAAATTAAGCACATAAACACTAAGATCTGTCTATGGATATTAGAGGAGTAAGAACTTAACAACAGAATCCTTATCTAAGATCTGTCTATGGTATCTACGTTTAACAAGGATATGAACAAATGCATACAACCACATTGCACATCACTCAATTATGATGCTTCCTGAGCTAGCTACTACACGAGATCAAGAGTTCAATCACTTACCAAACTTCTCAGGCTGAAGCATGAACTGGATAACTGGCGTGTAGTAATCGCCATAAATGATCCTCACATTGGGGTGCTTGGGCCGGAGCTTCTCAAGTGCGCGCTTGAGATGTGCATTGTGCACCCATGAGAACGTGTTGTACCGACGGACACATCCGCTTCGGGAGCCATACCCATCAGCCGGCTCATCGAGCATATTCAAGTACACCGGAAAGCAGCCAGTGGGCATCACCCCCGGCACAATCAGCTCCATTGCCCCCTCAGCAATCAATTGCTGCAGCACGAACAATTGTGGTTGTAATCACATTCCACGTGAAAATGAACAAATAGGCAACACAAAGAAGCAACCACTACCTCGACGCCATCGGAGATGGCCTGGATGACATCCGGCATGAACTTGTAGGCCTCCTCAAGGCCCTTCCCTGCAAACAGGGGCGCATTGTAGTCGTTGCCACCAAACTCGCCGACGACGAACAGCGAGTTGGCGAAGAACTCCTTGCATTCTACAAAGAGACATCAAAAGAACCAAAGGATCACATACAATTCCCAATTTCCCATCATAGCTGCAAAGGTGGAGTTTTGGCATTTACCCTGCTGGGTGGAGTTGCAGAAGAAGGGCTTGAGATCACGGAACCACTGGATTTGGGTCAGGAGGGCGCCGGAGTTCCAGACGACGGAGCCTAGCCCCCTCGCCTCAAAGTAGGGCGTGTCTGTTGGAAATCAAAAGTGCACTCACACAGTACTTTCGTGGACACACGCACTCTCAATCTCACGTTGGAAGAAAGAGCCCAAGAACACACTCTGGAGAAGATGAATAACAGAATACAACTCCTGGAAGTCTTCTTTTGTGACGCAGCAAAGCTCACGTCGTTTTCACCTCTGTTGTATTCAACTCCTCAACTGAACAAATGAACATGACAGAGCTTTAAACACATGCGTGCAGACTCAACTCACGCCCGGTGCACCTAACCGATTCTCACGCATGCACTCCTTCCTCAGCACACGCACGATCTATCTGACCGGTTCTCATGCGGTCATGCACCCACTACTCAACTAACTTGCAGTTAGCCAGCTACATGCACTGCTTGGTCATGGGACTAACTCAACTAACGTGCTGCTACATGCAAGCACTTATTCAAACCACTAATTAATGACTCAACTGCTACGCCATGCACGCAGGCATGAAAGAAATAAAAACAACACTAACTTGTGACTCAACATACTAATGCATAACTAGACACATGCAACAAGATTAAAAATACAAAGATACTAATGACAAGATTAATCCTAACAATCACCCCCTTAATCTTGTCATGCGTTATTTGAGCACCTCCTTACCGACCTTCAGAGTAGTGTTGGCTCGTCATCCGCATCCGCCGCGGCAAAATATGCCCGTTCTTTCTTTGGCTCATCGCACTCGGATGCGAAATGGCCGAACTCTCGACAATTGAAGCACTGGATCTTCGACTTGTCGAGCTTACCGCGGTACTTCTTCTTGTCGCCATCTTGGCCATGGCCACGGCCACCATTCTTTGTGCCACTGCCGGTGCCCTCGCCGCTCCTCTTCTCTTCAGCGGTTTTGGCCTCCCATTCGGCGCGCGTGAGCATCAGGTGCTCTCCTTCTTCCTTGTCGTGCCGCCGCCCCTTCAAGCTCTCCTCATACGCCCTCAAGCGTCCGATGGCCTCCATCATCGACATCGCCGATACATCGCCCCATTGCTCAATGGTGCCGACAATCGGTAGGAATTTGTCGGGGACGGAGCGTAGGAGCTTCTCCACGACAGCGCTTTCCTCCACCTTGGTACCAAGAGTACGTATCTCGTTGACCAAGGTGGTGAGCTTCAAGGCAAACTCGGTGATTTTCTCCGAGTCCCCCATGGAGATGCGATCAAACTCCCTCTTGAGAGTTTGAACGCGCGCCTTCTTGACACGTTCTTCGCCGACGTGCATCTCCTTGAGCGCGTCCCAAGCCTCCTTTGCCGTCTCTTTCTCGGATATGGCCATCACAACGGCCTCCGGCACGGCTTGGACTATGGTGGCGAGAGCCATCTGGTCTTTCTTCTCATCGACCACTTCTTTGCCCTCCACTGCCGCCCACACTCCTTGCGCACGCATGTTGATCTTCATCTTCACCGCCCACACCCCGTAATTGCTCTCCGTGAGCATGGGGTAATGGAGGGTCACAAATCCCTCCCTCGTCGGCGTCCTCGACATCGCCTCGTCGCCGGTCACACTCCCTGACGAACGCGGCATGATCTTGGGCATGAACCGAGCTCTGATACCAATTGTTGGAAATCAAAAGTGCACTCACACAGTACTTTCGTGGACACACGCACTCTCAATCTCACGTTGGAAGAAAGAGCCCAAGAACACACTCTGGAGAAGATGAATAACAGAATACAACTCCTGGAAGTCTTCTTTTGTGACGCAGCAAAGCTCACGTCGTTTTCACCTCTGTTGTATTCAACTCCTCAACTGAACAAATGAACATGACAGAGCTTTAAACACATGCGTGCAGACTCAACTCACGCCCGGTGCACCTAACCGATTCTCACGCATGCACTCCTTCCTCAGCACACGCACGATCTATCTGACCGGTTCTCATGCGGTCATGCACCCACTACTCAACTAACTTGCAGTTAGCCAGCTACATGCACTGCTTGGTCATGGGACTAACTCAACTAACGTGCTGCTACATGCAAGCACTTATTCAAACCACTAATTAATGACTCAACTGCTACGCCATGCACGCAGGCATGAAAGAAATAAAAACAACACTAACTTGTGACTCAACATACTAATGCATAACTAGACACATGCAACAAGATTAAAAATACAAAGATACTAATGACAAGATTAATCCTAACAGTGTCGAGCGCCGTCGCGCCGGTGATGGCGAAGTTGGCTCCGTGCGCGAAACTCGAGTTCTTGGACTTCGACGGGGGCGGCAGCGGCAGCCCAAATTCTTGCGCTGCAGACAACCAAACGCAAGAAATCCATCAGCCACAAGCACACCAAATCTTGGAGGAACCAATAAACCAAAGAGACCCAAACCCGGCACCCACCGAGGTGGTCGATGACGAGGCGGCCGTCGGAGCACCTCCCCGTAGGGCGCCCAAAGTAGGTCTGCCCGTACGGCAGCTGCGCAGTGGCCAGCCGGAAGTCAACGCCGTTGGCGAGGAGGTTGCCGGCGTCGGCCAGCGAGTCCCCGAAGTTGAACACAGCGCGGTACTTCCCCTTCGCCGCTGCCGCCGCCGCCGCCGCGTCCGCCGCAAGAACCGCCGCCACCGCAAGAACCGCGAGCATCGCCCCTCCTCGCCCCATCGCCCGCCCTCTCACCTCCTCGGATTCTTGGGTCGCCGCAGAACGGAAGACAAGGGAAGGGAGAAGAAGGATGAAGAAGAGGAACAGGAGGGATGGGGGCTAGGTGGCCATCGCGGTTCGGGTGGGGGGTTCTTGTAGGAGAGGGATGTGCTTGGTTGGTGGTGGCTGCTAGTGTGGCGTTTTCTTGGCTCGCTGCGGCCGCTTCTTCCTCACTCGGTGCTGCCTTGTTTGTTTGGTGATTAATTTAGTCGCTTGCGTTGCGGGCGTCGTGGGAGTTATTGCGGAGGTGGGGTGGGGTGGGGTGGGAGCAGCAAGCAAAGAAGAAGATGGAGCATGGAGGCGAGGACGAAGGTGACAAGCTGCCGCCGCTGCCGCCGCTACCGGTGGTCGACTTCATTTTCAAAGCAGGTTGGTTCGTCAGAAAAAAGTGGCTTACACGGTTGGACTTTGAACGTTTTTCCGGCAGGTTTGGACTTTTGGCTCGAACCTATTTATATTGGGTTAGGCTTGGCCGCAAGCCTATTTGGCAAAGCCATGCCTGTCGAATTTTGGTTGCTAAGATTTAGGCATGTTTGTTGCATTCCAACTCATCTTACCATAAATTTGTATTACTAATTTTGGAACAAACCAAACAACCTTGAAAACCATTGCGCTCGTTAGACCATCTGCAATATGTTATTTTAGCCGGTTCAAAAGAGGAGATAGAAAGAATTGAATCAATTCAATACATTGGATGGTTCGATTCCAACCAAAAAAACTCTAGAACCAGACTCTATATAGGAATCGATTCAAAACATTAAACAACTCATATGAGCCTATTTATGAAAGAGAGAGTGTGTGTGCGGTTGAGAGAGGATATTATTTTTTTGTGGTTTTTTAATTGGTTCTAGTTATTAGTAGAAATTGGATCAATACATTAGAGGAAAACAAACTCAATTTCTTAAATACTTACGTGGTATCTTTTTGAATCGACGTCGGTTCAATACACTAAAAATGCTCTTATACTATATTTGGTAACGAGGGTTCAAAGACTAGGCCATTGACGTGTTGCATTGGATTGGCCAGCACTTTTTATTGGTCAAGGCGTTCTGGTCACCTTACACTTGTTTCTCATATCTATGCTTAACTAGAGTAATCGAGTAGGGTCACCGTAAATTTTACTTTGCCATTTTCCACTGTAAGTCACACTGTTTCATGCAACTCTCAAAGGCGGTCAAATTTAATTATATTCCCACGCAAAATATATATATATATATATATTCAGCACCAACAGAAAAGGAGACAATGTGCTGCCACCTACGAACCATAAACCAATTGTTTCTTTTTGAAAGAAAGAAATAAAAAAGAAAGCTAGTAGACTGAAATAAACTCGTGGAAAACCACATCAGATGAGTCAAATACAAATTCGGTTGGTATGAAATGTTAGGTGAATAATTTTTTCTTATCTACCATAGTGCTATAGCATGGCCTCCTTAGTCACCCAATTAAAAGAAAACAAATTAATCTCATGTTTCCTCCTTATTTCTTCCAATGGTATGGCCATATGGTTTGGTGAGAAGTCAACAGCCAGCACCAAACGTTCCAAAGCAAAGTTGGTCTAACCATAAAAAAATTGCGTAAGGTAGTGGTTTCCTCTCCAAACATTGTTGTCAAGTTGTTAGAAAATCAGAGCTCCAATTTTCTAATGGTACTAGCATGTGCAGCCTTTTTTCTAGTCTACAAGAAAACCACTCCAAAACCTAATCTGATAGCAATGGTGTGGCCAAATGATTGAGGCATGAAACATGTGGGTTTTCACAAGAGAAAGGGGTGGGAATGCCAACAGTAGTTCATGCAGTCCTTGATTTTTCTTTTTTCTTTTTTCCTTTTTGGAAACACTCCTTGGCAATGGTAGCTCATTGTGCACATGGATGAAATATAAAATTTGTATATTCACCAGCAGAGAAGTTTCTTAAATTTTACCCCGAGTGCTTAACCATACAGCGCGATAATGTATGTAAATATCATGTTTGTAGACATAGTAGCACTCGACCATTATATAAACTCTTGCCTTTTTAACCACTAATTGTCCATTTTACATATATTCTGAGAATATTGGGTCATAGCTTATTATTCGGTCGCTTTCACATCAGAGTATATGCGATGCCCGTCCATTTCTCTGGATATTACATTGCTTGTATATTTTTAAGATCGCATTTGCTTGGATATCTGCTTTCACATCACACAACGTGTAGCCTGTAACAACTAGCTCCTTTTCACAAGCATAATCCAACGCATCTTAGTAATGTAACACCACATTGATTGGCGCCTTTTTTGCCGTAAGAAATACAAAGCTAGTAGCGTTTTTTAAAGAGAGTACACATCGAACGCACTCACACGGTACACATCAAATCAATCAAACGTATGCCCACATATACATAGGTACAACCATAATACACGGCTAATCTTAAACGGAGCTGACTACCTGCTCTGCTACGATCGATCGTTTTGGGGAGAGCTGGGTGGGACCTAACAGGGGAATTGGACTGCTGTCCATTTTTCTTTCTTTTGACCCGTTGGACCATCCATCCGAGTACAATGGGCTTTTGGCACTCCTACAAAGCCACCACATGTACGATGCACTTCAATTGGCTGCATGTTTGCAGAGAGACTTACAGTGTTCGTCCCACCTACAGATCAAGCTTCCACAGCACCCGGATGAAACAAAAACCAAGTGCAGCAGCTTTAAACTAGTACTGCCAGGGATTAATCTTAAATGGATAAAACCTAAGTGTACCAACCAACCACGATGAGCAGGTAGGCTACCCACCCAAAAAGCTGAAACATCTCTTGCACAGCACAATCATTTTTAAGTAAAACATAGACTGGACCATCAGTGATTCAGTGGCAGGCCATGAAGATAACATCACGGGTGTCAAACAAACTTTATCCGAATCCAGAACTGAAATCTTGCAGCGCCATCACACTTGACGCCAGATGGTAATTGTCAGAAAATTACCTGGTATTTCAGATAAGTTGCCAAATTGTGAGTAAATGGGGTTATATGGCTTGTCAATTCAGACAGCAATCACCATCCTACTTAGCAATCAACACAGCTAAACATAATGCTCGAGCTGCGTCCAATGTACAGGCTACAGAACCAAAAGGCTCCTAGAAACAACGGTGTACAACGAGAAGGAAGCGTCAGCATGCCAGCCTTATTTGACGGTACTCCAGAGCCTAGTTACCTTGCCTTGAGATGGGGAATGCACATACAGGTACGCGAAATACAACGACACTCCACTTCCAGACAAACAGGTATGTAAAATACAATGGCACTCAGCTTCCAGCCAAACAAAACGAAATGGACTAGTGTACAAGGTTAACCCTACAACGATAATACATAGAAGCAGTGGAACTGAACTTAAGTTCAGCAAACCTTTGTAGAATCCTGTCTTCGAATAGCACCACAGCAGCTACTTAGAGGAGATTCCTAAGAGAGGAGATAAACATGTACAATCTTAGGCACTCTCATGCCAAATACAATTAGACAGATATTGTCAATTGGACAAAGTTCTGAACCTGCAAATCAGGAAAAGGTAATTACGATTACAAATTGAAATCAACTCAAGAAAATAGCAGAGCCATTTGCAGAACTACGAATCCAATAAAGCAAGTACAGGCAGCTAATTAGATGGGCATGCAACAGCTCATAGTGGACAAAAGTACTTCCATGGAAATGTTTACTTTAAAATAGCAGCAAAAAAATGAAGATTAACTGACTGTATGACCGACTGTGTGCACTGGCAGCTGTACAAGAAACTCTACAGGACCAAGGTTGTTCCAGTGAATTTACTCCTATTACATCCAAAAGACTTCTTGCTTACTTCCGTCTTCCCCCGGAGACACTAAACATTATATATGGTCTCTATCCCTAAACACATCTCACAGTTTCACTCTTCTGGGAAAGACGTTTAAAAGTGCCTGCAAAACTAGAGTCTATATCAAAAGGATGCTGAGGCTGAGAAACAATCCATCATGGCAATATTCCTTGTAGGAAAGAAGAGAACTAAGTTTAAAGAGGACTAAAACCTAAGGCTCCACCGAATTATAGTGTCATTATCTCCAACGATCACGCCCAATTACTCGGGCGACTGACTAATCTAAACGTACCAAGATTTGCAACAAAGATGAACTCATTAGTCTTCATATGCAGGAGGAAAGGATGAGATTACAAAGGTATTAAATTTGTAATTGCTATTTTTCCCTAGGAGACCAAACCTATTTCCATGGGAAGATTACTGATCAAACCAAGATTTTTGCTCAAAATAATTCAACGGCAAATGTTGAAGAATAACAATGCTGTAAATAGGACTCACAACTCACGAGAACCCAGGTATAACAATCAAAAGGATCTTCAAAGGCCAATCTAGTCTACAAGCACGGATTCTGTAATCTTGACACAACCCCCCATAGAGTTGCAGGTTGGATAACACTACAATTTGCTAGTGATGAGCTGCAACTTTACAGGAGATAACCTAGAATATGCACCTAGTAGTGATGATTAGGCTTACAAAATCCTCTTGGATAATTAGTCCTGGGTTCTTGATGAATCTTCTATTGAAGGCCTCAAAATTCTTTGTCCAATATCTACCATAGCATCATTTTAGATACTACTTGTTGAGATGTGGACGTACTTGTTTAGTTTATGACAGACCACTTCAGCGTAGGCTCCACTTTCCTAGACAAGATAGTCAAGTCCTCGAATTATTTATGATGACAATACTTGTCCAACCTTTTTTTAGAACACTATGTAAGAACTGATGAGATCATCTACATGAAAGACAATTATGCTTAGATGAGCATAAATGCAAAAGTCGTCTCCATGATAAATGTGTTCCGCAAAAACACCTTATTCTAATACTGCATTGTTAATCCTACCCAATGTGACTGACAAGTGTGCAACATGTCTGATTCTGCCTTGAGAAGGGATAAGCTATGTATCAATATAGAGTTTCAGGAATAATTGTGTGTCCTTTAGGACCCCACGCTCTTTATTTATAGTAACAAATATTACAATCTGACTCTAACACAACTCTCAACTCGTACACGACTTGAACTCTTATTAAACTCTAATACAAATTCTCTAACACTCCCCCTCAAGATGGGTATGAGATAACAATCATGGCCATTTTGTTACATATTGCAATACATTTACTAGAATATAACACTTTATCAAACCTACCATTGACTCTATGGCCAATACAATCACAAAGACTCAAAAGTTGCTCAAACACCAATACCGCCAGGAACGTCACCAAATCCATCCCCACCATCTACCAGCTGCCCCGACCTCAACTTCCTCTACCCACATACCCCCAGCCACCCCGGCCTCCACCACCTCTGGCCACACGCTCCCAGTCTCGGTCTCCACCATCTCTACCTCTGCCACAGACCATTATGCTTGACTTCAGTCCTAATCCTCTTCCGGACATCCCCAGCAACACTATCTCAAGCAACCCATACAAATACCACCGCACGACACCAATACCATCATTGTCGCCGCCGCTCGATATAGCCTCCACTGGAGCTACACCAGCTCCTGCTTCGTCGTCATCACCATCGAACTTACCTCCACAAACGCATCCCCTACCCGTACCAACACCAACTCCACGAGCACATTCGCTACCAACTCCAATGTCAACACCACCTTCAAGACCACCGCCAATTCCACCATTTGCACAACCATTAAAGCCACCAACTGAATAGTCTTCTCCCTCTGTTTTAAGCCCTCTCTACTTACCCCAAAACTCCATCACCAGAATCGTATTATCCACCACAACCTCCATTAGCATCACCACCAGTCCACCACACCAAGAACACATAACCCATGCACCTTTTCTCCTCTCTCCTTCCCTTCTAAAATCTCATCAGCTCCTCCGGTCTCTCTCCTCCTTCCCTTCTTAAGCCCGTTGCTACTACTCCCATCGGAACTCCTCTACATCAGGATCAAAAAACTCCACCGAATGTGATCTTGGCCAGTCGTGCGCAACAATCGAATTCACCCCGGATCCGCATCTCCGCCCACCTTTTCCTCTCTTTTCTTCCCTTTTTCTTCTTTTTTTTATTTCCTTTTTCCTTCTCTTTTCTTATCTCCTGTTTCTCCCTTTCTTTTCTCCCTTTTCTCCTTTTCCTCCCGCACAGCTCTACCTTAGTGTCGTTCCTCTTTCTTCTTTCCTCCTTCCTCTCTCTCCACCTCTCAGCTTCTCTCAGCTTCTTCCTCCACTCCAGTCGAGCTGGCCAGGATCAGGCAAGGGGCCGTCCACTACCTCCGACCTGATTTCGTCGCCTCCACCACCACAAGCCGCCGCCGCCACACCGCGCCGTCATCGCCGCCTCTGTCGCTCGAGCCCAATCGTTCTAGTACGCCTCCCTCGGCCTCGGCTCTGCTTTTGCCCTTCTCTGTTGTCACCACCTCTGTCTGCGCAACTCCATCCACTGCCGCTCTCGACCGACCACGGCCTCCCCCTCGAGTTATGCCAACGCCGGATTCGCCTTGTTTCCTCCTCCGACCATCGGATCCGGCACTCTCCTCGCCGGATCTAGCGTTCTCTCCATCAGATCTGACCCCGTCACTAGATGTGACTTCTCACCTCCATCGTGTCGGTCCGCCGATCCAGACGCTCCACTCCGCTGCGCCACCCAGACTGCCGGTGCGCCCTCGCCGCCTCAAGTTGCTCCACCGCTCTTACCGCCACTCCAGAATGATCCTCGACCTCTTGGTTGGATCCAGACTGATTCGACCGAAACCGCAGTCACGAACCTCTCCACACCTATGAGGTTTCCTGTGGCCGCCCTTGGGAGTGGAGATCGCTCCTCCTAGGGGCAACAACAGCAGACGATCGACGATGTCTACTAGATTTGGATCCTAATGCTCTGCTCTAAGGTGAGTTCACGAATTAAGGTTTGGCTCTGATACCATGTAGAATTTTGAGAATAATTGTCCCTTAGGACACCCACATCCTTTATTTTTGGTGCACGACTCTCGACTCGCACACGACTTGGACTCTTATTAAACCCTACTACTAATTCTCCAACAATCACCGATACAGAATAGTGGTACGGCGATAACAGTACAACAATATGCAACTTCCCAAAAACAAGGATACAGCAATACAGTGAGCATATATGTATTTAAAAATGAGAAAATTTAAAGAGCTTACAAGAGATTGAGACAATGAGATTTTCTAAGTTAAGGGGGAAGGCGGAGAAGGGAGGAGAGGTGGAGACGGCAAGGGCAGGGCACCGCCAAGAGCAGGGGAAGGGCGGCGGTGTCGAGAGCAAGGGAGAATGGACGACGGACGGTAGTTGCGTGCGTGCGAGTGAGAGCTCATAGAGCAGGGATTTGGTTGGGAAAGCATTAGGGTAGGGAGTTGAACTGGGCTGTTGTTGGGCTTCAATATGAGATGATTTCGGCCTAGGAAGGATCGGTTAAGTATTGGGATTAATTTTATTAATTTTAAAATCTGAAATTCACCGATCCTTCCCGATACTGTATTGCAAAGGATCGCGAAGGATCACAGTATCGAGTAAGTATCGCGTACCAGAATGGTAGTTTAGCGAAGGATCAGTGATTCATAGGGGCTAAGCAACTACAAAGCAAGGGGACCGGTACGCGAAGGGCGCCGTAGAGAGCAAGGGGAAGGGTGGCGATGACGAGAAAAGGGAAGAAGGGCGATAGCTACGTGCGTGCAAGTGAGGGCTCGAGAAAGCAGGAATTTGTTTGGGAAAGTATTAGGGTTGAAAGTTGAACTGGGTTGTTGTTGGGCTTCAATATGAGCGCAGAGGATCAGTGAAGTATCGGGATTATTAGTATTAATTTTAAAAGCTGAAATTAACCAATCATTCCCAATGTTGTATCGCAAAGGTTCACAGTATCGGGAAAGTATCGCGTATTGGTACGGCAGTTTAGTGAAGGTGATTCATAAGGGATAAGCAGCTACAGATTTGTTTGTTTACCATTAGTGAGACACCCTCACATAAAAGGCTTAAGGCTGTTAGAAAGTTGAGACATTGTTACATGGGCCTCATGGGCTACATGGGCCACATGGGCTAAGAGAGGGAAAGTAGAGAATGTACAATACTCTTAACACCCCCCTTCAAACTCAAGGTGGATCAGGGGATCTAATGCACTGAGTTTGAGTAAATGAAGCCAGTGCTGTTCTCAAGTTTGAGCTTTGGTGAAGAAATCTGCAACTTGAAGCTTTGAGGGAACATACTTGAGGCGATGGTGAACTGCTGACAATGAAATTGTGTGAAGGATGAATCAACACCAATGTTCTTAAACTTTGGTGAAGAAATCTGCAACTTTAAGTTCTAAGCGAACATACTTGAGGGCGATGGTCGACTGCTGACAATGAAATCGTGTGAAGGATGCATCAATACCAATGTGTGCTTTGTCAGCTCATGCTTGATTGGATCACTGGCAATCTGAATAGCACTTGTATTGTCACAAAAGAGAGGTGTAGGATTGTCACAATGGACACTGAGATCAATCAAGAGCCATCGAAGCCAAATGATCTCTATGGAGATAGTAGCAAGAGCTCAAAGCTCAACCTCTGCACTAGAGTGTGACACCGCAGTCTACTTCTTGGACTTCCAGACGATGAGCGAAGTATCAAAGGAGATACAATAGCCAGTGATAGATCGGCAATCAGCAGGATCACTCGCCCAAGTGGAAGCGTAGAACTAGAGCTGACTCGAACTGGCATAGAATAGACGTCTGACCGCAGTCCCCCTCAAGTATCTCAGCACACGAAGAACATGACCATAGTGGACTAAGGTGGGAGCACTGGCAAACTGACTGAGCACATAAACGGCATGAGCAATGTCTGGCCTAGTGACAGTGACAGAAACAATGCTCCCAACAAGCTGATAATAGCGAGAAGGATTTGTCAGTGGCACATCGTCTGTAGGTTGAAGCTGCAGGTGGAGCTTTATGAGTGTGGTGGCATTGCATGTATCAGTCATACCGAAGCGAGCGAGCAAATCCTGAATGTAGCGATACTGAGAAAGATAGTAGCCATCACAATCAGAATGAACCTCAGTCCCAAGAAAATAGCTCAATAGTCCCAAATCGAACATCATAAATTGTTCACTCAATTTCCTCCTCACAGAAGCCACATAATCCATGCCGTCTCCTGTGATCAGCATATCATCCACATATAGAAGCAGCAAAGTACGATCCTGCTGAGAAGTGTGAATAAACAAGGCAAGGTCATGCTCACTTGGAGTGAAACCAGCAGCGTGAATCACAGAACTGAAATGCTCAAGCCAAGCACAAGGAGTCTGCTTGAGACCATATTGAGCACGCTTAAGGCAACAAACATAGCCTATAGGAGCCTCAACACCTGGGGTGGCTACATATAGACCTCATGTAGAAATCATCATGAAGAAAAGCATTCTTGACATCAAACTGAGATATAGTCCAAATGTGTACCGCTACAACAACAATAAGAGTACAGACTATGATCATATGAGTAACCGAAGCAAAAGTCTCATCATAATCTCAACTATAAGCCTGCTGAAAACCTCTTACAACAAGACGAGCCTTGTATCACTCTTCTGAACCATCTGACTTGTTTTTTACTTTGTACACTCACTTGCAAGTTATAAGAGTAGCTCCAGATTGTAGCGGAATAAGATCCGTAGTGCTTATACACTCTAGTGTTGTGAGCTCCTCTATCATAGCCAACAACCACTCAGGTATACTAGCAGCCTCCTGATACGTACTCGGCTCAGCTATTGTACCTACATGAGAAAATCCCTATCTCTCTGGTGTCTGAATAGAAGAACGATCACGTAGAGCATACTGTGATGTAGTATAACGATCGTTAGAGTCGGAGGTACTGGTCAGAGGGTCAAATGGAGGGAAGGAGGACTGATGATCAGAAGGAACTCTGTCAACAACTATAGTGAAAGGGAAAAGTGGAAGTACGGAGCTAGTGGATGAGACACACTAAGAGGTGAAACTGATGAAGAAGGTGTATCTAGAGAAAACAAGTCTGGTGAAGGAATGGGATGTAGACACAAAAAAGAGGTGGAATATGTGGAAGAAGTGGAATGTGTAGAATGCTAATAAAAGAAGGGTCTCACGACTGTAACCCAGGAAGACACTCAACCGACCGAGCGCTCAGCTTTGTGCGCTCACGAGGTGCTAGAAGAACATAGCAGACACAACCAAAGACACGAAGACGTGCATAGCGAGAAGGTGTTCTATACAGGATCTCACCAGGACACTTGTCATGAAGCTTGGAAGAGGGCTAACGGTTGATGAGATAGACTACCGTAGAACCACTTCCCCCCAAAAGTGAGGGAATAAAGGAGGAGATGAAAAGAGTACGAGCAGCCTCAATGATGTGATGGTGCTTACGCCCAGCAACACCATTCTGAGCATTAACACCAGGACACGAGAGCTGAGTTAGAGTACCCTCAGAAGAAAGAAACTGGCGAAAGGTTGAATGAAAGATACTCTCCCCCAGAGTCAGAACAAAAGACACGAATAGAAGAAGAAAACTGTGTATGAACCATCTTAGCAAAAGACTGATAAATGGAAATCAACTGAGAACGATGTTTCATCCAAGTATATCGAGAGTGATCATCAACAAATATGACACAATAACTATGACCACCCTTTGAAGCAAAAGGAGATGGATCTCATACATCTGAATGCACCAAATCAAAAGGACATGAGGACTGACAGGTACTACTAGAATATGAAAGTTGTAGTTGTTTCTCCAGCTTACAACCAGTACAATGGAAACTAGACTCAACAGTGACATAACCTAAGCTTCAAGGATGAGGTCAAGCAGCGGTGCCGCGCGTCATCGAGAGGGGACGGAGCGGAGGGAGTTGACGTGGATGCAACGGCGGCTCAAAGCGTCGACCCGCGGGAGGGGGAACGAGGATTTGACGATGATGGCGGCGATTGAGGAGAAGCAAGATTAGGGTTTGTGGTGGAGAAGCTCTGATATCATGTTAGAAAGTTGAGACATTGTTATGTGGGCCTCATGGGCTACATGGACCACATGGGCCATGAGAGGGAAAGTAGAGAATGTACAATACTCTTAACAAAGGCTATGCCATCGTTAAGTGGGTCCATTTTTATAAACAAGAAAGTATGTGAAAGGTCCATTTGACCACCTTTAAAAAAGTAATTTACTACAAAATTCCTAGTCATACTATTGAGGCAAAAACCAATTCTTTAAGCAGCGACAATGTGCAAAGCAGAAGTACAAATCTATGCACCTTATTTTCACTAAAAGTTCACGGAAACCTTTAATTTGAATAGCAATAAGAAATGAAGTTTAAATGCAGAAGGAAGCAGAACTACTAACTCAGTACCCCATCCCAGATTGGCTCCATGAATCCAGTTAATAAATGGGTCTAATCCCATAACAGAAGTATAGAGCACGAAGTTACTGTATATGAATATAATGCCTAGGGATTCAACCAAACTTGTTACTGTATAATGTATATGATGCCTAGGGAATCAACCACACTTGCTACTGTATATATAGAAACCTAATTGATGGAAATAAATTCTTTCCAACTTTAAACTTTCGAAGTCCAGAACCATAAAATTTCTCCCCTCCTGGATAGAGGTCTCATCCTCAAGCTGCAATATAGGGTGGAGACCACAGTTAATGGAATCCCTAGAAGGTAGGATAATGGCAACAGGGCACGGTGGCAGCGTTGTGTTTCGCAAGACTGGAAAGGCTCTAGTGACGACGGAGAATCCGAGATCACATGGCTCAGCCTGATGTCATTGAAGTCGCCAGTGGGATAAAACAGGGCCATTTAACACCACAATGTGCCCCAGTGTTGGAACAAATGCATCAATGTTGCAATCTGGTATACACTCATATGCATCTTCCTTTGCGACCCACACCACAGTTGTTATGGCCCTGGTCAGCGGTGCTGAGAGGGCAACCATGGTTCCTGCTACTGGGCCAAAACCGCCCTGGTCTCTTGCTTTTCCGCTAAGATTCACACCAAAGCCATCAAGTTCGCCAAATTGGACGAGATCTTGTTGAGCTTAGCCTGAAACTTGGTAGTGGAACCCATGAGTTATGGTTAAGGATGCGAGGGTCGGGGATAGGGCAATTGCCCTTGATCGGCTGGGCAAGAGGCTCTTCCTCCTGCCATTGATACAGGGCTCTAAGGCCATGGTTTTTTTAGCAAACTCTAAGGCCATGTTGAAGACTAGAGAGAGACTAGAAGAACAAGCTGTGCATAAAGATAAGGATCTCAAGATCTCCTAAGAATAAATGGAAACTAATTTTTAGGAAACCTAACAGATAGAAACTATCTTTAAGGAAACCTAAGTCTAATATATGGAAAACACAATAGATGGGAATTAGTCCATTCCTAACAAAATATCTAAACTTTCGAGATTTCCTACGAATAAATGGAAACTGATTTTTAGGAAACCTAACAAACAGAAACTATCTTTTAGGAAACCTAAGTCTAATATATGGAAAATCCAATAGATGGGAATTAATCCATTCCTAACAAACAAAAATCTAAACTTTACACATCTAAAACTTTAAAAGTCATGCGCCATAACATCACCTGTCAGCACATATCAACATCTTTGCTTGCATCTTATGAGTTAATGAGTTATGAGTAATCAAAACAAATACTTGGGGCATAATTCATGAAATTGAATTTGCAAAGAAAGAAATCAAGGTCTGTGTCAGAATTTTGTCCCCTCCCCTTGTATGCGCCTCATATCATTTTTTTTCCTTTTCTTCAATTTCAACTACACATTTGTAAAATCGTCTGGTTTGGCCTTGTAGTTGGCGGTATACAGCGAATAGGTGCCCTACCAGTCCCACATAATTGGCCAGTTAGGCCATATAATCACTACATGATGTGTGATTGTTTTTTAGAACATTGTGCTTTACCATAACATATTAACAGTATACATGCTAATGGCTAATGACTAATGACTATTGTTAATTTTAGCATGTGGTATCAGAAAATTCTATATTTATATCCAAGAATATAAAGAATACTTAGCTATCATTATGTTCATTGAAACAACAGTATTAATATTTGCATGAGAACAATTTTATTTTAATAAAAACACCAGAAAGTTGAAGAAACAAACTGCCACTAAAAGGAAATAGTTGGCACTAAATACTATCACAAATACCTTACATTCACCAAGCAATCAACCTTAAAATGAAACAAAAGCAGCAGTAAAAACACAATTTTCTTATTAAAACCTACCTATATTTCAAGATGAATTGGCAGCATCCGATCCATCCGTAGAGGAGCTATCGCTGTCTGAGTCTGCCAAAAAGATTGTTAAGTGATTAGGCTATACTGCAGTCCGGTTTATTTGCTCAATACGAGTGTAAATGCCTTCATGTAGCAGTTATGTACTATAAGTCACAAGAAAAGCAAAACCAAGGACAGAAGGAAATATTACCACTAGAAGAGGACCCCGAATCACTGCTGGAGCTGCCGGAGCTGCTCGATCTACTTGCATTCTGTCCATTATTATCATTTTGTTCTGGCGCAGAAGTTGCTAATTGATCGCCCACCGTCAGGTCTGTTCATAAGCAAAATTATAAATTTATAATCACTTCCTTGCAATGTGCTTTTAAGATGTAGTAGAAAATAGAGCAAACCCCTATCTTACTTTGCTTTGGAGATTTTTCAGCAATATTAGGTTCTTGACTCTGCAATGCAAGAAACTGTAATTTTCAGTAATAATAAATATTGCTTATCTACAGTTCTATTGCTAGATTATGAATGATTGAATGCTCATACTGTTTGTTGTGCAGCATGTTGTGTGCGCAACTCTGCATCTTGTCTTGCGAGCATTGCGCGCTCAGCCTTCCTCTTTTGCTTGCTCAGGTTCTTCTTGTAGTTAGCCACAAATCTATCAAGCTCCCAAAGTGTCTCAGTATCCATGCTATCTATTTCGACCTCAATCTCATCATCATGCTGCCTAACTGAAAGATTCTTGTTCTTAATAATCTGCACTACAACGTCAAGCTTCTCCGGAGGCAAGTTCTGAAGGTTATTGCTAAGTTTCCGCTTCTCTTCTATTGTCATATCTCTCTTATCCGGATCCTTTGCCTTTGGCTTCTTCAATGATGGAGTCCGGACACTATAAGTGGGAGTATGACTAATTGGCCTTGACTTGGAATCCAACGCCACATGGTGTTTTACGGAATCTGACCTCTCTAGGAAGCGCAAGTCAATCGGGGGAGGTGGAAACATCGTTGGCAATGGTGGACACGAGGCAAGGTAATCAACCTCAGCCTCAATCTCAGGCCACTGCGCCTCAAAGATTCCTGACAACTGCTCAGCCATGAAATGCACATCCTGCCCCTTGGGATTGTACGTCATGGCATTATGGAATGTTAGCCGCACATCATCAGCAAACTCATTTGGGTTACCGTACTGCCCACAGGTGAGCCGCCCCTTTATCGTGCCAAGATCCATTGGGTGCTTAATAATCGCAAAATAGTCATGCAAGCCAAGTGCAACAGGATCAACAGGCTTGTTAAACACCCACCCAAATTTGTGCTTCATTAACCGGGACAGCAGGGACAAAGACTTCTTAAATGCATGAGAGTAAAGTCTCCGCTCAGCGCTGTAACCCGCGCCATGAGATGCCAAGGAACGGTGTTTCTTCTTGTGGTGCTTCTGTTTCTTGCGTCCCTGTGAATCTGCAGGCGGAAACTTATCCTTGGCAAGCAAGAACTCTGAATTTTGGTATAATTGATTCACCTTTGGTGTCCGCTTCTCCTTCTCAAAGGATTCTGAGTGAATTACTGACACAGTTAGCGGCCGGCGCTGCAGCAGTGAGCGGACAGGAGCAGCAGCAGCAGCAACTTGAGCGGGTACGGGCATCAACGGATCAGTAGCTGAGAACTGTGAGTGCACATACCCAGCAGTCAGCTGAGGCGGTGGTACCACCACGGGCACAGGCAGGGGCGCCGAGGCCTCAACTGCCAAGGCCTCAGCAGCTGCCTTTAGCCGGTTGGAGAGCACACGCACCTGGTCGAGCTCTGACGCAAGCTGCCGCCGCAGCTCGCTCCGCGCCCTACGCTTTAGAGCCTTCTCACCGGCGCCCACCCGGTCCTTGCCATGGCCATTCGGAACGGCGCCGCCGTCCCGGACAAGCCCCGAAGAAAAGTCGTCGGAGGCGGCAGTGGGTTCCCCAGGCGGAGCCGGGGCGAGAGGCGGAGGGGAATGGGAAGACCCAGCCTCCGGGCAACGAATCGACCGACGAATCGAGGCTAGGGTTTGCGCAAGGGGGTTGGGGTTGGAGCTAGGGTTCGGAGGGGGTTTAGGATTTTTGCGGGGGTACCTGCGTCTGTAGACCTTGATCTCCGAGGCCCACCGGGACTCCACGGGGACGGAGGAGGCGGTCGGAACCGCCGGGGCGGGGCTCGCCGCGGACTCCTCCCCGCCGGCGTCGGCGCCGGGAGGGGCCGAAGCCATGCATAAAAACCCTAAATCCGAGACCCGAGAGGCTCGAATTGGGGATCCGGGGAGCGAGTGGCGAGGGTTTTGCGAAGAACCCTAGAAAAATCTGTGGTGTTTTCGCGGCTTCGATTTGATATTTTTGGCGATGCGAGTCGGGGTAGGTGGCGGCGTCGGACGCGTATGTGTTTTTTGTGGGCGAGGGAGACGAGTCCGGAGGAGAAAGGACGCGGATCCTCCGCCTCAGCCAAGGAGCGTGACTTTGCCCCGGTACCAGCCGCCCATCTATAGCCAACCGTCCAGATTTGTCTACCTCCTTTCCCTTGCCCAAATCTCTCGTCTTCTTTCCTCCTCCTCGTCCACGGTAATGGATACGGCGCCCTGCACCGAGCTACCTCGCCTCCGCGGCCCCCGTCTCCACATTGCTTGTTGGAAGCCAGGTTCTAGTGCCTATGCAATGTTCTTCGCTTTTAATAGGCAACCGTATAAACATGCTCTAATCCTCCAGGAGTAGATGGACTACTATGTTGCCAGAGAGACTGCTATACCACACGAATGATGCAATTATGCAGTTAAATTTGGAGCTTTCTTGGGGTGCTTCTCGGCACCCAGCCAAGCAGGCGCGGCTCGATCTGAGAAGAACAACTCAGGAGAATTGGGGTCACACTGCTTTCTGAATCGCGATAAGGTAGTTCGAAGAAAGATTTGTCTTATTGAAAAGTAACAAATCAATCTGAAGTCATATCTCCTGTAAATGACAGAACAAACCAGGCAAGGAAGGGGAAAGAAGATCAAAGAGATTTGGGGAAGAGGAAAGAAGATAAATCTGGACGGTTGGTTATAGATGGACGGTTAATACAGGGGGCAAAGTCGGAGGACACGTGGAATCCAAATGGATGTAGAATACCGGATTTGACTCTGGTACCAATACCATGCGAAGTTAAGGCTTGACAGCAATAGCGTGACGTCACGTGTAATTTTACAGATGCACTCTCTGTGCTTTTCCATACCATGAAAAGTCAATTATGCCTAACTGGTGTGGGCGTGAACCAAACCGACTCTTTATCTACGTTACCGACCATCTCAGATTGTATAGAAAACCTAGTAGTAAGGAGGAAGAACCCAACACCGAACATTAGAACAATCAATTCCAACCAAAAAAAATATCATAGGGCCAATTCTCAATCTAGACTCAATTCAAAGTGAATAAAGAATCCTTGTTGGCTCACCTATTAGAGGAAGAGACACCGATTTTCGCCATTGGCACCAGAGCTCCTTGTTGTAGGTGTCATTATGTGGCATTACCATCACTCAAAATCGCCTCACGGCAAGGCCACCATACCCTCCCATCGCCATGTGCAATCTATCACTACATGCTCCTTGTTGTAGCCATTAGATCTCGCCATGTCCACATTTGGACCGCCATCTTGCCACATCAACCTTGCCGCCGCTGCCACTCAAGGAGAGCCACTGCGGTCACGCCTCTACTTCTGCTAAGGTCAACCACCAAGACTAGACGATGGCGAATCGAGTGGCGGTGGGTTGGATTGGAATTGGGGCGGTGGGGGTAAGGAATCGAGTGGAAGACAATTAATTGAGGATCTAAGGAGTAAAGATAGGGTGAGGAGTTATTTTTTTTATCTTTAGTATGTGGTGGGTCCCACTTTTAGATGGGACGGTGGGTTCTAAATATTGGGGGGAAAAGTGTGGGAAATTTAGCACCCGCTAATGCGACATGTCTTAGCTCCTATCAATCTTGTAAAAATGGAATACAGTCGTCGGACGGAGATTTTTATTTTAAAAATATTATTTCAAAAGATAATTACAAAATTAAAATAGTCGATTTTTAATAAAACTAGGTTCCTATCGCCATTTGAAATGGCGACAGGCTTTTATCACCATTTCAATTGGCGACAGGGACCTTGTTGCCAAAGGAAATAGTGGGGAGGTTCCTGTCATCAGTTCAATTGGTGACAGAACCCTATCATCATTTGAATTGGCGACATGGACCTCCCCACTGCTCCCTCTCAGAATATAGTAATATTTCTAGAAATTTTTAAATATAGTAAATGAGCTCAAAAATTATAAAATATTTTGTGGAGCCTCCCAATATAGTGTAATTGCTTGTGTAAATTTTCCATATTTGATCCATTCTGATTTTTCTCCTAAATTCATTTAAGTATACTCTTTGTAGGAATTTCTAAATATATAAAATGAGCTCCAAAATTATAATGTTTTAAAGGATCCTTACATATTGTACTTGATTGTGTAATTTTTATAGATTTTTATATGTCCTAAAATTGTCTCAAAAAATAAGAGCTTAGGTCTCAAAATTTAAGATTTTAGGTTTCGAATAATGGTTTCATGATTCCAGGAAAGATCGCAGTGGGGTCAAGAAATGTTGCTAAGGAAGGCACATGTTGTCCATGAAACCCCACTTCGATTTTTTCAGAATCATGAAACCATGAAACCCAAATTTTCGAGACCTAAAATCCTAATTTTCGAGATCTAAACCCTTAATTTTTTAGATAATTTGAGAACATATAAAATTATAGAAAAATTACACAATCAAGTCCACCATGTAAGGAGACTTTAAAAATCATAATTTTTGGAGCTCATTTTATATATTTAGAAATTCCTAAAAATAATATATTTAAATGAATTTTGAAGAAAAATTCAGAATGGATAAAAATATAGAAAAATTACACAAGCAATTGCATTGTGTCAGGAGGCTCCATAAAAAATTCATATGTTTTTTTAGCTCACTTACTGTATTTAAAAATTCCTTCTGGGGGAACAATGGGGAGATTCCTATCGACAATTCAAATGGCGAGAGGGTCATGTCGCCAATTGAACTGAAACAGGAACCTCCCCACTATTCCTTTTGGCGACATGGATATAGTTTTGTAAAAAAATCGATAATTTATATAGTTTTGTAAAAAATGTAATTATCTTTTAAAATAATATTATTTAAAAACTCATCGGACAGATAGGTTACTGTCAAGCGATTAATCGGAATACAAATAATTAATCAGAATTATGCGGACAATTAATTGAAATTATGTGAACAATTTGGTGTTCTCACATATTTGATAATAAGGCTAGTTTCAGATATTTAAACACAATTTATTGTCAATACTATCAAAGAAACTTGTACCACTTACAATGAGTTTAAGTAATAAATTAAAAGTATGCATTGTCACATAGAGTAGACTAACTTAACACACCGGCAAGACGACGACAAAAAGAACTAAGTTTTAAATTTTAGTACACAAAATGACCAACAACCACAAGATAATTAGTTACTCTGAATCATTATCTAAAGTCTGATTTTGTGATGATTATATATGAATCAGTTACTATGAATAAAGTATTTTGTGTTTTAGTATATTAGGATTCTAATTGGGCTGATATTGGGCTAGTTGTAACGGACTGAATTCTAACTTGACTAAATGATGAACCACGAAGGTCTTGTTCTGGCCCGATCTTTTGGTGAGAAGGTAAGTTTGGTAGTAGTCACTCAACTCTCACGATCGCAAGGCTCGAAACCACGCAATCACTGAACTGCTTGACAAGTTGTTATCAACCGTGCACGAATACCCGGATGACCTGATCACGAAGATCAATTCCTGCATACCCAGAAGAAGTATGTAAGAACAAGATAAATAGGCAATCTGAAATTGCGAATAGGAATTGAAATTGTATTGATAAGTGGGGTTCTCAAGAACAATGTCGTTGTTGATTTCGCCGAACAAGAGGACAAAGTATAAAGTAGCAAAGCTAAACTTCAATCAACAAAACCCGTCAAACTCTAAGGGTGGCGGCCACTATGTAAAGGGGGAAGAGGGGCGGTGGCCATGGTATTTTTTATATGTGAATAGTATTATATGAATGGTGCCAAACCCTAGGTGTCCAGCTCGAATTTCAAGGCCCATAGCCCATTAGTATAGGTGGCGCAACACCAAGTTCTTTTACTCAAATATTGCTAAATGTTAGCCTAAATAACTTGATATATAGTCTTCATGCTAGATTTTGCTAAGCCTCAATATATAAGTATTTATTCCTCGTATGATCATTTTCATGCTTGGTGCTGCCACCATCTCTATTTAGCTTGCCTCCCGATCCTTAATCCCTAAATAAAATAATATCACGTGCTTTAGGCAGCATCGTAGAGTTAATAAAATATGGATGCACTCCGAGAAACGAGTCACCGATAATTTAGTTGGCGAGCACGTGCTCTAGTAATTGATCATTGCACATTAGAAGCAGTAGAGATGATTGTATCTGTGGAAGGGATGTCCTCATCACTAAAGGATTGAATTTGACCAATTAAACGGATTATGCAGAACCAGCCAACTAATTGGACAATGCGGCCGATTTGGCGGTCACAAATATTAAATGTGCTCTGATTCATGTATATGTGACGTTTTGCCTAACGACTGCGCGTAAAACACTGGCTCCTGTAGGTGCTATATACTGTGGATGCCCTTGAGCCCAGGTCCTTTCTTATTATGTCAAAGTTTCTGTGGTCAATATTACCAACATCAAATAATCACGGTTGAGTAAGCTTGCTCTCTACCTCCTCCACTCTCTCTCTCTCTCTCTGAAAAAAAGCGCCTTCTACACTGCAACTAAGTAACTAACACAGTAGTGACTAAAAAAAACTTTACCAATGATGGCTATTCCGTATTTTAGTTGGGTCATTTATATATTTTTGTGTCAATTGGCCCTGCAATTTTTACATGCCCTTCTCTCCTAGTCTAGCATTGGCGTCAACGGCAACTGGGTAACATCGGTGATGCTCTAACATTCTTCGGTGTCTTTTTATTGCCAAATCGTCTCTCGTTGATTGCTGTTATCCTTCGCACAAAAACAAATCCATTAATCCAACTAACTCTGCAGGAACTCTAAACAAACTTTGTAAGATCTGGGATATCTAAGGCTTTGACCGGTGCTAACTCGGGATGGCAATCAGGAGCGACAGACACAGGTGACAGAGACACAGGTAGTGCTCGTCTATACCTATACCTGCAACTCCGATTCTCCCCATGGGCATGCCTACGAAGGACGAAGAGCGAAGAACCTCGCCTATGCTCGTCGCCCGCGGGCATGTTTGTGTATTCAGCAACTGTACGGGCTCTAAAATTCAGCAAGATCAATTTACAGACATGTCAAAAAGAAAGAAAAAAAAACAAAGGAATTACAACAATAAATTATCGATATCCTCCTCTCAACCCTAGAAAATCTTGGGAGAGAAACACATGGTATATCATAGTATGAACCTACAACAGCCTTGTCTGTCTGACTGCCTGCGGTGCCTTTGTACCAGATTCTTTAACAAGCAGATCCATCTTCAAGTCAGCGGGATGTTGGAAAGAATCACCTCCTCTTCCGTTCCATCTATTACTGTCTCGGTTCCTTTACCTTCCATCCGCACAACAAAATGACAGGTTGTTGCTGCTGCTGTCTTCTTCTTATATTAACAAAAATCAACTGCATTGGATCTTGGCAGCAGAACTGCCCCCAACCAATCAACTATACAATGTCCGTACGTAATTCTTAACCAGAAAAAGGAGAACCTATGAAAAAACAGAATATGAAGGTGCAGATTTAGTCTCAACTATCAGATATTTGATATCCAATTTTGATATTAGATATTCTGTAACATCCCAATTTTCAGAGCTTTAAAAATCTTTTAAATATTGGTAGCAAGAAAATTCATCATTTGGATTATTTGAATATCAATTTAAAAAGCTTAATATGGACTTTAAGGACAAATTGATTTAATGTGCTTAATCCCAACATCAACAACTGTCAAAACTATTTTATTTAGATTCTATATGCTTGGATATATTTTATAGAATTTTCTGGGATTTTTCCAAAGTCATTTGCTATTTTCTATTAGCTATTTGTATTTTCTGGATTTATTTAAAGAAAAATCAAAGAAAACCCTTGAATAGTGTTGGGCGAAGCCCAACACTATTCCACCGCAGCCTCGCTTTTCGGCCCGACTTCCGCGCTCACTCCCACCGTCGGATCGCCATCGCTTTCGGTTCGGCTTCGCTGCTCGTTCGCTTCCTCGCTTCTTGGATCCAGATCGTGCGCTCTCTCTCCACACTCGCGCAGTAGTAGCCGCGCTTTCCTCGCCGTTGGATCGTCGGCTTGCGCCGATCTCGCCCCCGCCGCCAGACCACCGGCATCGTCTTCAACCCGGACTCACGAGTCCGAGCTCCTGACGTCATAACCGCCGCCGCCCGTTTCGCCGCGGATTCGCCGACGACCCGCCTATTTAAGGCCGAGCCTCGTACTCAAAGCTTCGCCCTCCGTTCTCCACTAAAACCCTAAGGCGCCCCTTACTTTCCGCCGCCGTTGCGCCGCGATTGCCGCAAGGACCGCCGCGGCCGCAACCTCGCTACCACCGCCTCCGCCGTCTCGAGCTCTGTTGGCGTGCAACCACCGCCTCGAGCGCGCAATAGCACGGCTTCATCTCGCCACCGTCGCCTTCGCCGGGGCGCCTCCTTCGCCGTTGTCGTCTTTGTCCGACAACGGAGCTCACCGCCGCCACCACGTTCTTCGCCGCCGCGGTGAGCCGTTGCCGCCGAACCCGCCGTCACCTCCAAGAGCCAGCACGCCCTTGGTAACCTATTTTGTGCTTGGCGCCAGCCGAAGTCGCCGCCGAACGCCGGCGAGCCTCGGTCCCAGAGCGCCGCCGCCGGGTTGTCAGGTCGTCGCCGACCACGCCAGCCACCAGCGATCACCCTCGTGCGCTTGCGTGTCGCTGCGTGGCGACCACTTGGCGTCCGCGTGGCTCGATCCATCGCCAAATCTCCGTGGCTCGGTGAACCCACCACCGTGAATCGAGAGGTCGACAATGGGTCCCACTGTCGCTTTTAATTTAAATTTAATTCTTTTCCGAAATTTCTCGGTGACGCAAGCATTGCGCAATAATTCGATTTTCCTTTATAAAAATAATTCGGGAAATTCAAGAAAATCCAAATTAGGGTTTAATTGATTTTCAAATCTTCCAAAGCCCATATCTTTTGCATCCGAAGTCCAATTGAGCCCATTCAAATTTGTAAATTCATATAAAATTAAGATCTATTTAATGGTGAATTTTATTTGATTTTTGGAGTTTGTTTTGCCTCTGTTATTTATTTGTTTTGTTTCTTTTGTCTCGTTTGCGAGTAGACGTCGATACTTCGGGGAATTTTGCAGAAGAAGGAGCACCTCAAGACCAAGACCAATATCTAGATCTATTCCAAGGCAAGTTATACCTTTGATCATATTGAACCTAGTTTTCAAAATATTTTGTTTCAATATATTGCATTCTATTTCAAGTATTTATTTAAATGCTTTTGGGTGTAGTTATTAATCCAAATTGTTATGCCACCTTGTCTATTGTATGCTATGATCTTTTGTCACCCTAGGTTGGTTAATTATTAGTTGGTATTATCGTAGCACCAACGTGGGTTGGTTATATACGATTAGACTGCTTAGCCATGCCACGAGTCATCATTTCATGTGAGAGTTGCAATTATAAACTTGACTAAGTGATTATGGAACTGTGTGATGAAACTGTGTGTACTGTGTGCTGTTACTCGTTGATGGCATGTGTTGCACTTAATCAACAGGGTGGGAAAAGATTTAGACTGAGGCAAGTGGTGGATTCTGTGTGAATGGTGGAGCTGTGTGCTTATTAAACTTTGTGATTTGGGTTAAAGCGGAAGTCTTGCCTTGGTCAATTAAGGACTTAACTTTGTGCGCCATTGAACTGGCCTTCTTTGTGCGACCACATGCCTAGTATGGGTGGGCTGACTTAGTAAGTTATGGAGTCTTGACATTGACAACTCAGGTTGTATTTAAGGCATGTGATGGGTCGGAGGTGTGATATGTCACATCGCGGGACGATTATTGCATCCTCGCCCAATGGTGTGTGTCGTTCCAAGGGTCATGTGTACAAATTGACGGCAGATAAAGCACACCAGAGTGTCATTGTTTGAGATAAAGTTTCGAAAGGTTTTGTTATGGTCGATGATCGCTACACCGATTGTATCGTGTGGGTAAAGTGTACAAACTCGTAGAGTGTTTAAATCAATCTATTCGAATAGCCGCGTCCTCGGTTATGGACATGCTCAGGAATTTCACACGAGGGGTAGATTTTCATAAAATAAATGGGAAGGGTCACCGTGTGAGATAACTTGTTCAAATTGTGTGAAAGAACTTGATTAGACTGTGTGTCCTTTGTGAAATCAATTGTTAACTTATTATTGTCTATTTGTTTTGAATTATGCTTTCAATCTATTATTTGTATTCAATTGCAAATGTTGCATTTCTGCAAAATAACCACAGAAGCCATTCCTTTGGAATAAGCCATCATGTATAAATGCATTCTGTGGTATGACTTGCGAGTACGGTGTGTACTCACTCTTGCTAAACAAACCAACAGAAGTGGAGGAGTCGTCGCCTGCTTTTGAAGAAGAGTTCTACGAAGGTTGAGCGTTAGGGTCTTGATCCCAGTCAGTTGCCTGTGGTAAATTGATAGGAGCCTACCGGAGTTTATTTCGTTTCCGCTGCAGTTTATTTCTTTATTGTCAGCCTTGCATGGCTTAATAAATGTAACACTCGACCATAAGGTCCCAACAGTTATTTGTTATTTAAAGTACTCGTTTATTCTTATATTCGTTGTATGGATGTGATATTTCATCAATGTTGACCTTTGTGTGCACTAGCGTGATCTGGACTAGTGCGAGAATACACGAGGGTCCAGATTTGCATATTTGGGTCCCGACAGAGGTGGTATCAGAGCCATACTGACTGTAGGTCTTGACCTTAGCTAGATTGGTCGTTGTAGTGTGTCCAAACTATTTTCTAAAGCAAAATTAACTTACAAGATTAATTGAACTCCTTAACTCATCTCATGTCTCTCTTGACTCAACTATTTGCTTTGAAATTCTTTCTCTCCCATTGTTTAAAGTTGTTTTCATATCCTTGTCCATCTTGACAGATGCCTCGTCTTCAGAGTTATGGAGAGCGAAAGGGAGGACTTGTCGCCGAGCTTTGGAAGTTGCTACAAGTACTTGGAGGGTTCGATCGTCCATTGTACCGTGGCGTTGCTTGGATTGTGAACAGTAGAGATCGTGGAGTGATCGCCATTTGACCGCTCTCGCCAAGCGAACACCAAGGCAAGCAAACCACCGAACATCTCATTCGAAGGAGTATTTGGATTGAAGCAATCCAGAGTCTTCGCGCCTTGCCATCCCGAGGATCGCAACATCTACTCGAGAGCTTCGTGACACGCTTTTCCGTTATCATCCCCGCACTTCCGACGTGAATCTTGCTGCACGTTTTCCGTCTACGAAGGGAGAAGACAACGCCACCGTCGTGCATCTCGCCCAGTTCGCCGCTGCTCAGGAAGAATCGTTGGAGTTAGCCGCCACAGAGCTGGAGTGTACCTATGAGACTCTTCAGAGAGCTGAAGAAAGGATCGCCATATTAGAAGAAACTCTTTATGGACGACACGATCAAGAAGAAGACACTGAAGAGGAAGACCCAGAAGAAGTTGATGGACCAATTGAACCAATAGAGGCAAGCAGAGCTGTAGCACCAGCAGCTTTGCACTGGGACACTGCTCCTATTGCACCATCCCCGGGACATCAGAATCAGTTTGCAAGGATGCCAGCTCACTTTCAGGTCTACAGTAGGCGGGAGCACCGTCAAGGCTACGGAGGCTATTTAATCGAGTAGTCTGTTCGAGTTGTTTCAGGCTTAGCCAGTATTAAGTCTTGAGTCGCCCTTTAGGCGGTAGTTTGGTGTGCTTAAGTTCATCCTTATTTTTGTGTGCAAGTATGAGCTGCAAAGGCCCTCAGGCATTTGTTGCAAGCCATACTATTATCTTAATCAATATAAGAGTTTCAGTTGAGCTTTCTTAAAATATGTTGTTGGGTTTTACCTACCCCGATTAGTTCTACACCTTATCTTGTGCTTGCTACATTATCTAACCCCTGGAGATTCACCAGATGGTTCAGACTCGTCAAGCTGCTGCAAGTGGTTCCGATACTCGATCGTAAGGGCGAGAATGCACCCGGAGAAGCGCTTCCACCACAAGCACCTTCATCGATCTGCGAATTTTGGGGCATTCATGATACTCGCACCGGTGATGTACACCATGATGAATCAGATACAAGCTATGAATAACCAGAGCAACAACAATCAGCATCACAATGGAACCCCAGTTGCTCATGGTCATAATGGATCATCCAAGTTGGCAGAGTTTATGAGGACCCGTCCACCAACTTTCTCTGGACATGTCTCACCAGTAGAAGCTGATGATTGGCTTCGTGTTATTGAGAGGAAGCTGCTGATCACTCAATGCAGCGATCATGAAAAAGTTTTGTACGCCTCTCACCAGATGGAAGGTATTGCCGCCGAATGGTGGGAAAACTTTTGTGCAGCGCATGGAACGCCGCAAGACATTACTTGGGAAGAGTTCACAACTACTTTTCGCCAGTATCATGTACCAGAAGGAATCATGGATCTAAAGAAGGATGAATTCCGTGCTCTCAAGCAAGGAGGAATGTCAGTAACTGATTACCTCAACAAATTCTCTCAACTTGCTCGATATGCTGCAGAAGATGTCGCCACTGACAAGGCTCGTCAGAGTCGTTTTCTGAAAGGATTGAACACTGGACTTCAAGTCAACTTGATCGCCCATACCTTTCCTGATTTTCAAGAGTTGATCACAAGGCTTTGATTCTAGAGGATAAGCGCAAGGAATTGGAAGATCATCGTAAGCGCAGAATGGCTCAGCAAGGAAGTCAGCAACCCCAGCTGAGGGCAAGAATGATTCCACCGCAGTTTAGCCGTTTTCCACCACAGAATTCTGCCAGACCACATGCACCAACTTTAGCACCTCGCCCAGTTGCTCAGAACTTCCGCAATCCCGCACCAGTCAACCCCAATCCAGTAAGCAACCCACAGAATACAACCAGAGTTTGCTTTACCTGTCGTCAGCCAGGGCATTTCGCCAACCGATGTCCGCAGAATGGGACTATCACTCCAGTACGCTTCAACCTTGGGAATACACCAGTCAAGACGCCAGTGCAAGGCAACCATCAAGGAACTTCTCAAGCTACCGGTCAATCCGGAGGAGCACCGCCATCAGTGGTCAGAGGCCGTGTCAACCACGTCACTCTAGAAGGAGCCCAAGAAGCACCCGACGTTGTCTTGGGTAAGTTTCTAGTAAATTCAAGACCGTGATCGCCTGTTTGATTACGAGCTTCGCATTCGTTTGTATCTGGAATTTTTGCAACCAAGAATAATTTAAAAGTTATGCAACTTAAGCATACTCTGTTAGTCCAGTCGCCTGGAGCAGAGCTAAGTTCTAAAGTTGGATGTTTAGGAGCTAGGCTACTCATAGTGGAGTTGAGTTTCTAGCCAACCTAATAGTTCTGACACTCGCACCATAGATGTCATCCTTGGTATGGATTGGTTATCCAAACATAAAGCGGTGCTAGATTGTGGCAAGAGCCGTGACAATTGAGGATACCACAGAAAGAAAGTAGAATTTCTAGCCACCTCGACGTGATGGACATTTGGTAGTCAACGATCAAGACGCTTTGGAAGACGTACTGTAGTCGAGATTACCCGATGTATTTCGGAAGAGTTACCGTGAATGCCACCGACCGTGACATTGAGTTTGTCATCGATCTAGTGCCGAGAACAACACCAATTTCAAGAGACCCTATCGGATGCCAATGATGAACTTGTGGAAATGAAGAAGCGGATAGAGGAACTCTTGGAGAAAGGTTTTGTAAGACCTAGTTCGCCGC
Organism: Hsuehochloa calcarea; assembly: GCA_036346395.1. NCBI lineage: Eukaryota > Viridiplantae > Streptophyta > Magnoliopsida > Poales > Poaceae > Hsuehochloa > Hsuehochloa calcarea. The sequence goes on along the minus strand of CM070595.1, from coordinate 17,394,716 downwards.
CATGGGGAGCACCGCTTTGTTCGTCAAGAAGAAAGATGGAAGTATGAGAATGTGTATCGATTATCGTTCTCTCAACGAAGTCACCATCAAGAACAAGTACCCATTGCCCGAATAGATGATTTGTTCGACCGGATGAAAGGAGCCGAGTATTCTCCAAGATCGATCTGCGATCGAGTTACCATCGCTTGAAGATTTGTCCTAAGGATGTACCAAAGACCGCTTTCAACCCGGTATGGACATTATGAATTTCTAGTCATGTCTTTTGGATTGACTAACGCACCTGCCTATTTCATGAACATGATGAACAAGCTATTCATGGAATATTTGGATAGGTTCGTAGTAGTATTCATTGATGATATTTTAGTATACTCAAAGTCAGAGGAAGAGCATGCAGACCATTTGAGATTAATCCTAGAGAAGCTCGAGAGGACATCGCTTGTATGCCAAGTTCAAGAAGTGTGACTTTTGGAAGAAGAAAGTTGATTTCCTCGGTCATGTGATGACACCAAGGAGTAGCATTGACCGGGAAGGTTAAAGTCAGAATGAATTGGGAGCAGCCCAAGACGGTTACTCAAATTCGTAGTTTCTTGGGAATGGCAGGATACTATCGTCGTTTCATTGAAGGGTTCTCAACGATTACTAAACCTCTTACGCAATTATTGAAGAAAGAGAAGAAGTACAATTGGACCCCAGCTTGTGAAGAGAGTTTTCAAGAATTGAAGAAACGTCTGACTTCAGCCCCAGTGCTAGTTTTGCCGGATATCAGCAAGGATTTTGGTATCTATTGTGATGCTTCGCGTCAAGGATTAGGATGTGTCCTTATGCAAGAAGGAAGAGTTGTCGCTTATGCGTCAAGGCAATTAAGGCCTCATGAAGAGAACTATCCTACCCATGATTTGGAACTAGTCGTCGTAGTGCATGCTTTGAAGATTTGGCGTCATTATCTCATCGTGAATCGCCGTGAAGTCTACACCGATCATAAGAGCACAAGTACATATTCACTCGACCGATTTGAACATGAGACAGAGAAGATGGTCGGAATTAATAGAGGATTATAATCTTGGAATCCATTACCATCCCGGTAAGGCCAATGTAGTTGCAGGATGCACCGAGTCGTAAGAGCTACCGCAATGCCCCGAAGCAAAGAGTTGTGTTCGTAACTTGGGAGGAATTCCGAAGCTACGCCTAGAAGTTGTTCGGAAGGATTTGTGGCGATTTGGAAGTGCGGTCTACTCGGAGAAACAGTTCGTGAAGCCCAACCTAAGGATTACGAGTTTGCCGACCTCAAGAAGAAGATGGCGGAAGGAAAATTTAAAGACTTCACCGTGGATGATCGGGATATATTGTGGATCAATGGACGATCGTATGCAGGATATTGATGGTTTAAGACAAGCGATTACAAGGAAGCCCATGACTCTAAGTATTCGATTCACCTGGAAGTACTAAGATGTATCAGGATGTTAAGAATAAGTTTTGGTGGCCAAACTTAAAGCGAGACGTCGCAGAGTTCGTTGCCTTATGCGACGTGTGTCAGAAAGTAAAGGCCGAACATCAAAGACCAGCAGGATTGCTACAACCGCTGAAGATACCAGAATGGAAGTGGGAAGAAATCGGTATGGATTTTATTACCGGTCTACCCAAGACTCAATCAGGTTATGATTCGATTTGGGTAATAGTGGATCGTTTGACTAAGGTTGCCCATTTCTTGCCAGTCAAAACCACTTATTCCGGAGATCGCCTTGCGGAATTGTATATGTCAAAAATCGTCAGTCTGCACGGTGTGCCTAAGAAGATAGTGTCAGATCGAGGATCTCAATTCACCTCTCGTTTTTGGCAGAGTCTACATGAAGCCACGAACTCATCCAATTTCAAGATCGCTTATCATCCACGCATGATGGACAGACTGAAAGAGTCAACCAGATATTAGAAGATATGTTGAGAGCCTGTGCCTTAGCAAATGCTACCAGTTGGGATAAGAGTTTACCGTATACCGAATTCTCGTACAACAACGATTATCGTGCCGGTTTGCGATGTCACCATTTGAAGCTCAGACGGTCGTGCTGCGAACTCCGTTGAATTGGTCGAGAGGCAATTTGAACGCGTAGTGTTCGGGCGATATTATTCAGAAGCCAAGAACAAGTTGCTATGATCGAGAGAAAGACTAAAATAGCCCATCCAGCAAAAGAGTTATGCCGATAATCGTCGTCGTGACCTCGACTTTGAACCGAAGATTTTGTGTATCTTCGAGTTACTCCGCCGAGGTGTTAAGAGATTCCACACCAAAGGGAAGCTTGCTCCAAGGTATGTGGGTCCATTCAAGGTTTTGGAACGCCGAGGAGAAGTCGCTACGCTTGAGTTACCACACCATTAGCAGAGTGCATGATGTCTTTCATGTCTCTCACCAAGAAGTGTCTTCGTGTGCGGAAGAGCGACCGTTGGAGTCAATTGAATCAAGGAGGATCTCACGTACAAAGAACGACTGTCAGATTTTGGATGTCGCAGAGCCGCACTGAAGCAAGACCGTTCGTTTACGCAAAGTCCAAAGGAGTAACCACTCGGAAGGAGAAGCAACGTGGGAACGTGAAGAAGAGTTGAAAGCCGAGTTCCTAGCCTTTTCTCTAGCTAGCGGAATCTCGGGACGAGATTCGCTTAAGGGGAGGTTTGTAACATCCCAATTTTCAGAGCTTTAAAAATCTTTTAAATATTGGTAGCAAGAAAATTCATCATTTGGATTATTTGAATATCAATTTAAAAAGTTTAATATGGACTTTAAGGACAAATTGATTTAATGTGCTTAATCCCAACATCAACAACTGTCAAAACTATTTTATTTAGATTCTATATGCTTGGATATATTTTATAGAATTTTCTGGGATTTTTCCAAAGTCATTTGCTATTTTCTATTAGCTATTTGTATTTTCTGGATTTATTTAAAAGAAAACCCTTCGGAACAGTGTTGGGCCGAAGCCCAACACTATTCCGCCGCAGCCCAGCTTTTCTCGGCCCAGCCGTCGGATCGCCATCGCTCGGTTCCAGCTTCGCCCGCGCGCGTTCGCTTCCCTGCCCTTGGATCCAGATCGTGCCGCTCTCTCCCACACTGCGCGCCGCAGCCGCCGCTTTTCCTCGCCGTTGGATCGTCGCTGCTACCGATCTCGCCGCCTGCGTCACCACCACGCGCATCGTCTTCAACCGGACTCGAGTCCGAGCTCGCTGCGTCCGCAACCGCCATGCCGTTTTCACCGCGGATTCGCCCTTGACCCCGCCTATTTAAGGCCGAGCCTCGTACTCAAAGCTTCGCCCCTCCGTTCTCTACCAAAACCCTAAGGCGCCGCTTCTACTGGCCGCCGTTGCGCGCCGCATTGCCGCAAGGACCGCCGCCGCCGCAACCTCGCTACCACCGCTTCCGCCGTCTCGAGCTCGTTGGCCGTGCAACCACCGCCTCCGAGTGCGCAATAGCACGGCTTCATCTCGCCACCGCCGCTTTCGCCGGGGCGCGCCTCTTCGCCGTTGCCGTCTTTGTCCGACAACGGAGCTCACCGCCGTCGCCACGTTCTTTGCCGCCGCGGTGAGCCGTTGTCACTGAACCCGCCGTCACCTCCAAGAGCTTCGCTGCCCCTTGGTAACCCATTTTTGTGCCATTGCCGCGAAGTCGCCGCCGAACGCCGTGAGCCCTCGGTCCCGAGCGCCACCGCTTGGTGTGCGTCGTCGGCAAGAGCCCACGCCGCCGCATCACCTCGTGCGCTTGCGTGTCGCTTGCGTGGCGACCACTTAGCGTCCGCGTGGCTCATCCACCGGCCAAATCTCCGTGGCTCGGTGAACCCATCCACCGTGAGTAGAGAGGTCGACAATGGGTCCCACTGTCGCTTTTAATTTAAATTTAATTCTTTTTCCAGAAATTCTCGGCTGACGCAAGCATTGCGCAATAATTCGATTTTCCTTTATAAAAATAATTCGGGAAATTCAAGAAAATTCAAATTAGGGTTTAATTGATTTTCAAATCTTCCAAAGCCCATATCTTTTGCATCCGAAGTCCAATTGAGCCCATTCAAATTTGTAAATTCATATAAAATTAAGATCTATTTAATGGTGAATTTTATTTGATTTTTGGAGTTTGTTTTGCCTCTGTTATTTATTTGTTTTGTTTCTTTTGTCTCGCTTGCAGTAGGCGTCGATACTTGGGAATTTTGCAGAAGAAGGAGCACCTCAAGACCAAGACCAATATCTAGATCTATTCCAAGGCAAGTTATACCTTTGATCATATTGAACCTAGTTTTCAAAATATTTTGTTTCAATATATTGCATTCTATTTCAAGTATTTATTTAAATGCTTTTGGGTGTAGTTATTAATCCAAATTGTTATGCCACCTTGTCTATTGTATGCTATGATCTTTTGTCACCCTAGGTTGGTTAATTATTAGTTGGTATTATCGTAGCACCAACGTGGGTTGGTTAGATACGATTAGACTGCTTAGCCATGCCACGAGTCATCATTTCATGTGAGAGTTGCAATTATAAACTTGACTAAGTGATTATGGAACTGTGTGATGAAACTGTGTGTCTTTGTGTCTTTGTTACTCGTTGATGGCATGTGTTGCACTTAATCAACGGGTGGGAAAAGATTTAGACCGAGGCAAGTGGTGGATTCTGTGTGAATGGTGGAGCTGTGCTTATTAAACTTTGTGATTTGGGTTAAAACTGGAAGTCTTGCCTTGGTCAATTAAGGACTTAACTTTGTGCGCCATTGAACTGGGCCTTACTGTACGACCACATGCCTAGTATGGGCTGGGTCTGACTTAGTAAGTTATGGAGTCTTGACATTGACAACTCAGGTTGTATTTAAGCTGTGTGATGGGCTGGAGGTGTGATATGTCACATCGCGGACGGTTCATTGATCCCCGCCCAATGGTGTGTGTCGCTCCAAGGGTCGTGTACAAATTGGACGGCAGTAAAGCACACCAGGAGTGTCATTGTTTGAGATAAAGTTTCTGAAAGGTTTTGTTATGGTCAGTGATCGCTACACTGATTATATCGTGTGGGTAAAGTGTACAAACTCTGCAGAGTGTTTAAATCAATCTATTCGAATAGCCGCGTCCTCAGTTATGGACATGCTCGGGAATTTCACACGAGGGTAGATTTTCATAAAATAAATGGGAAGGGTCACCGTGTGTGAGATAACTTGTTCAGCTGTGTGAAAGAACTTGATTAGACTGTGTGTCCTTTGTGAAATCAATTGTTAACTTATTATTGTCTATTTGTTTTGAATTATGCTTTCAATCTATTATTTGTATTCAATTGCAAATGTTGCATTTCTGCAAAATAACCACAGAAGTCATTCCTTTGGAATAAGCCATCATGTATAAATGCATTCTGTGGTATGACTTGCGAGTACGGTGTGTACTCACTCTTGCTAAACAAATCAACAGAAGTGGAGGAGTCGTCGCCTGCTTTTGAAGAAGAGTTCTACGAAGGTTGAGCGTTAGGATCTTGATCCCAGTCAGTTGCCTGTGGTAAATTGATGGTAGCCTACCGGAGTTTATTTCGTTTCCGCTGCAGTTTATTTCTTTATTGTCAGCCTTGCATGGCTTAATAAATGTAACACTCGACTATAAGGTCCCAACAGTTATTTGTTATTTAAAGTACTCGTTTATTCTTATATTCGTTGTATGGATGTGATATTTCATCAATGTTGACACTGTGTGCACTAGCGTGATCCTGGACTAGTGCAGAATACACAGAGGGTCCAGATTTGCATATTTAGGTCCCGACATATTCGATGTCCAACTTTGACAGTTAGATCTACACAACATAAAAAAGGAGTAGCTTGTACTTACTCCATACGTTGGTTTCTGAAAACCACTACAGGGGCATCTTCACTGTCTTTTGGAAGTCGATAAGCAACCAAACGATCTCCATCTCTGATCAAGGAGATGACTTCAGAAGGTTCCTCCAAGTACCGGATAATGGAACTATTGTAGACCTACACCACACGGTTATCATCAAACAACAAGGAAACATGCAGGGCATACTCAGTAGCTTTCAAAACAAGAATGATAATACAGGAGAATGAATACCTCAGCAACCAGGAGGCGCTCATCGTCTCTCAGCAAACAAGCGTTACTTAATGCACTGATAAGGTCTTGGTATCCCCAGCGCCTCCTTCACTGCGTCGGAGTAGAGCGGGAGTTGGGGTGGGGGTGGAGAGTGGAGGGAGGGAGGTGAGCGGTGGCAACGAGAGGGAGGGAGGTGAGCGGCGACCACGGGAGGGAGATGAGATGGGGATTGTATTTGGGGAGTTACGGAGAGATGAGATAGATGGGCCCACCTATCAGCATGGATTGACGGGTAAACAGGCGCAACAGGCACAGGTAGAGCTCACCTATGCCTGCGTCTGTTTACACGATGAGCAGAGGATTGCCCCCCATTTCTATAACTGTGGGAAAAAAACCCTATATCCGACTCCATTAGGCACAATTTGTTATCCCTAGTGCCAACTGATGTTCCCTACCTACGACTCATCGAGCATCACATGTAGTTCCTATATGGCTATATGCATGTTAATCCAGGGTCAACGTATTTTCAGTCGAATGCACCCAACATATATTTTTGGAACTCCATGCTCTCATTTTTTGACACTTGTTGTTATGCTTAAAGAGATCATGTCAGAATATTATGATTTGTCTTTATTATTTCTGTACAGTTTCTAGCAATGTTTCGCACACATCAGCAAGTTGTCAGCCTTTTTCAAGTTCTTTAACACAATCTTTGAAGAAAATGATATCTTGCGATTTCGATATGATGTGTACTTTGCATTATTAGTACATGAAAAAAGCGAAGTGCTTGACTTTTTCTTGGGGGTGTTACATGCTAGCTAGTCAGCATTATCAGCCGACAATTTATCAGGATAAGGCAACCCAATTAAAGCATTTAGAAGCTGCCCAGTACGTATTTACAATAAAGAAAAAGTGTGCTGGCGGCCAATGCTTGCACAAAAAAGCAAGCAAAAGCTCACCGTCTAAGTTTCAAAGATAAAAAGTTCGACGGCTAGGTACTGTTCAAATGTCAAAAGACTACATGGAAAGAGGGGGGAAAACATTTGCAAAAAAAAGGTGACGTTACAGTTTCTCTTTTGTTGTTACAGTTCGCGCCTTTCTCTTGAATAAGAACATAAGAAGAAAAAAAACTTGAAAAAACACATTTGGCGTGTTCTGATTGGAGCATTGACGATCTCTAAAGACAAAACAGTAGACAGAAGTACATAGAAAAAAAATGGATAACACAGACCATCTTGATGTCGCAATTCACAAAAAAATTAGAAGATTGAAATTTATATAGCAGAAAATTAGGCAGCACATGTGCGCATCTTAAGTCTTGACGGAAACACAAAGTATAATTGCCCATTGAACGATACCTATCACTCTATAACTAGTGGCATTAATTCGTTAATCAAGGCGAGGAGGAATCACGAAGATTATTGGGGAATCTGATACGCGGATGCTGCTTGACGATCGAACTGAACATGCAGATCGATGCACGCGACGCGAAGACAGCGAGCGATGGATGGATCAGTGATGCTGAGGGTTGGGCCCACCAGGGCTGAGCCTCTTGGAGTTCTCGTAGACCATCTCGGCGATCTCTCGCCGTGGCTGTACTGCAGCGGCGGCGCTCGTGCTCGCCGTCGCTGCCGTGGCGGCGACAACGACGTCCTCAAGCTGGCGCCGGTGCTGGGGGCAGCGATCGGAGACGGAGAGGGGGACGGGGCAGGAGGCGACGAGGAGGACGCAAAGGCAGAAACACAGAATTAGCTTCATCACTCTATAATAGCTCGACCGAACTTGATTAGTAGCTATGCTAAGTTTGCAAATGGTAGCTACACTGCTGTGTTAGCGAGAGACGTGTATTTATAGGCTAAACTATAGGTGGTGTTTGGGATCCAAATATCGACCGAAAATAAGGGAAATCGGATTTACCGGTGGAAGCCGATAGGATTACAAATTGATTAAAAAAATCGGTTTTAATGAATTCTGTAAAGAAATCAAATTTACTTAAATTTTGTTCAAAATTGATATTTTTAAATTTAAAATCCAAAAATTTCATTAAAAAATACCGGTAAAAGAAACCTGGTGGTGCTTGACTAACTGTAAACGACTGGTACCGCAGAATACAAGTGCTGCGCACGAGCAAATGCCAGTGTTCCTATGCTCTGTCAGGAACAAAATTGCACAAAATCTTAGAACAGTACAATTGGTAGTGTAGTGGCCAAATCAGATATTCAGACCCTTCATTTGCTTTTAAAAGTCATACTTTTCACTTTTGGGGGAGAGCTAGCATTGAAACGCTCCTCTAATTCAATATTTAGGTGGGATCAACAATATATATCAGCCTAAAAGAAACTGCTCGCATACTTCGTCAACCTACATTTGGAAAATTGAGTGCCTAACAGATGCTGATTTGTCCTGTTGAAAATGCCCTACTGACGTACTGTCCTAACTCCTAACATTTCGGCCGTTTGAGAATTGAAACTGAATGCATGGGCTCCTCCAAAACCAAATCAAACAGGTTAGACTCTTGAGTACACATCAGTGATAAATTTCAATATATAGATAACTGCACATTCAAAGCTTAAGCAAACAGTATGTCCTAACTCCTGAAGCCTAACACGCTCCACTAATGCACTTGCTGTGCACGGTTTATGCTGGTTATATATTATGGTCCTTTACGCTTTCTTTTTAGACATATATATTCGTTTTAAATAATGTAAATGTTTTTTTGACATAGTGTTTGACAACATTGTTTGATGGGCTTTGCTATTGAGCACTCTATTTTTTTAATTAAGGGTATGTTTGGTAGGACTCTGCTCCTTATTTTTCAGCTATCGGTTTTTGATTTTCAGATGACTCTCTCCCTGAGAATCCGGAGTTGATTGAGGGAAGTGTTTGGTATGAGGTTGGCTCCCAAAATTTTGAAAGAGATTATTGGACGCAAAAGACCATGCTATCCCTGGTTTTAGCACTTCAATTCTATTTGTATCTTATTCCTTCTATTTGTACATAATTTTCTGAAATGACTATTTGTATCTTATTCCTTCTATTTGTACATAATTTTCTGAAATGACTTTACAAATTTTTCGGGACCAAGAGTCTATTTGAATGCAATATCATATGAATGTAGTAAGACGAATTGAGTGCTAACAACAAATACTAAATATCACATAACATAATATTATTGCATAGATATCTTGTCACTACACACCAGAAAATGGCTATAGACCAAGTTCTTACAAAGCAAACAATAAGAAAGAAAAGATAGCATCAGACTGTAGGCAACGATGTCGAGTCTGATGAAACAAAAGCTTTCTGAAACAAAACAAAACAAATCGCCCAAACAACAACTTGGTCTTTAATTTTTTTTACTTACAAAGGTAACGGAGGATACATCAATAACACTATATACACAAGAAAATGACAACCGAGTTGAGCACATGATACTGTTAGAAATATGGACAATAATTTAATTTCAGATTTTATTATGAGACAAAGATCACATGAAACTAGAGATGCATAAAGTGATACTAACGGTAGACAATTCATTGCACTTCTAAATACAATAATAGGATTATAACATAATATTTCGGTAGCACAACCAACTTACAGTAAGACTTAATGAAGAACAGAAAGCAGCGCAGACTCGAAGCAGTGCAAAAAGTACATGATGCAGCGCAGCAAGCGGACGCGCAGATGCGCTGCCCAGAAACCTTTTTGCCACCACGTGCAGGTGAACTCTGCGACAATGGTTTGGAGATACCCGCTCACCCTCCTTCCCAGTGCACGCCGAGGAGAAGGGACGACTTGGTTCGACAACACAACCCTCCAGCACAGTAGAACAAAGAGGTAGAAGAAGGAAAAAATGAAAGTAAAATCAATTGTCATAGGTCTGGATGTGTCTAGATCTTTTAAAGGTCGATACAATTACTCTCTAGTAACTGCATAATAAAGCACATATTAAACCACTGGTAATTGTTAATTCAAAACCAACTAATGGTAATTAAGTAGTGTTTATCATATCCTAATTACACACTGATCTATAGTTTCGATAACTGGTCTACAGTTTCGACCAGTGTATTTTGACCACACCGGTCTATGGATCCGACCACTATTTTTCGACCACTATGTTTCGACCATTTTATTTCGACCATACTAGTCTATGGCTTCAACCACATTATTTCGACTACAATATTTTGACTATATTATTTCGACCACGCTGGTCCATGGCTTCAACCACATTATAAGGAGAGAGCGAAATACATTGTTAGCAAAAGAAAAGTGGACTAGGTTCACGACATGTTCACAGTCATGCGTCACAAGTCATAAGTCACTCCATTGCCACACGAATATACGCGCGCACATGCGTACGTGCGTGTGTGTGACTTTAGCTATAGTCCTCCTCATGTCACCCCATGCCATGTGTCATATATTTCAAGGGGTGACAAGGATTCCACCTTATAAATTGCACTTCCACTACTTGGCTAGGTAATATGGGACTAAACTATGCATGCTTTGGAATTTCAAGAATGAATGAGCCTTTACACATATGGGTCCAATTCTAACAATCCCCCACCAATTCCAAGGCAAGCAGCAAAAAGTATGATAAAACTATTGTATTGAAGTGTTGTTAATATACCAGGCTTCCAGTGTAAATCCCGTACGGGTTGAACTTGTACCTAGAATAACAAGATTCATCTTCTCACAGCTGATGAATAGACTATGACTTGAATTCACAATTTTTCATGATTAGATTTCACTTGAAATCTCAACTGATACTAGACTGTCAAAAGACCACACATAAACGGAGCATTATTTGGTCATGCTCCCTTATCTGCTCATGAGCTTTCTAGATAATGCTCTATTCCCGTGAACTGCAACCTCACAATTAAGCTCAAGTAGATGTATTCATTTTAAGTACCCTGTAGGCAAATACATTTTCCCCTCATTGGACACTAGAATACATTAAAGCTTTAACCCACACTTCCATAAAGTTGAGAGTACTTTGTCTATTAGGACACGGGTATATATATTATTAAAATGTACTCTCTTGTTAAAACATCAACTTGTTTTTTCCCATTACCTAAGTCACGGGATCTACGATCAAGAAGGTATGGGTTAATATTGAGTTATAACTCCAATGTGCATCATTGCCATGTCCATAGACGCAACAAAAATCGCCTTCCGTGCTAGCCCTTTGTGAAAGGGTTTGCAAGATTTTTGTCAGTGCGTATATAATTCACAATAATCACTTCAGAGTTCCTTAATTTTCTGAAAGATTTACGCCTACGCTTCACGTGTCTGGAGGACTTCATGTTATCCTTAGTACTTGTAACCTTAATCAACATTGTTTGGTTATCACAATACATTAGGATTGCTGGTATTGGTTTCTCAACTAGTGGCAAGTCCAACATAAGCTCTCTAAGCCATTCAGCCCAACAGTGGTTGTGTCTAGTGTTACAAGTTCTGCTTTCAAAGTTGACCTTGTCAATATGGTCTGTTTAGACGACCTCCATGAAACTGCAACATCTGATAGGGTAAAGATATAATCACTTGTAGCTTTAACCTCATTTGCATCAGAGATCTAATTTGAATCACTATATCCTTCTAATACAAATGGATACCTAGTATAGTGAATTATATATGAGATTGTGTCTCTCAAGCAGTGCAACACTCTCTCAAGTGCCTCCTAGTAATCATCTCCTGGGTTAAAAGTAAACCGACTTAATTTGCTCACAACAAATGATATGCCAGATCTTGTGGTACCAGATAGATATATAAAGGACCAAATAATTTGTGAATATCTCAATTGATCTTTGCCTAATCCCTTATTCTTTCAAAGCTTAACACTAGCATAATAAGGAGTTTGGGAAATCTTGTAGTTCTCAAAGCTAAATTGACTCAATACTTTCTCAGCGTAATGGGATTGGTTCAATGTGATCCCATCATCATATTCGATCAATTTAATATTCAGAATAACATCTGTCTCTCTTAGGTCTTTCATATCAAATCATATATATATATAAGATTTGACCTCATCAATAGCAATAGTGTTTGTCCCAAAGATAAGTATGTCATTGACATACAAACACAAAATCACTCCTTGACCCCTGACAAAGATATAGAAATCATCATTTAATTATTTATCTGTAATCCTTATTATGGATAATGACGCCATTATATCGTTCTTGAGTATACCCCTTAATGTTCATAAGGGAGAAGCTAGAGTTGTAAAATCTTCTACGACTACCTCATGATCTAAGTTCTTCTACGATCACCTTATGGTCGTAAGTCCTTCTACGACCAGGTCAGCTACGACCACCCTATAGTCGTAAGTTCTTCTACAACTAGCACATGATCATAAATTATTCTACGATCACCTCATGGTCGTAAGTCTTTCTACGACCAAGTCAGATATGATCACCCTATAATCGATCGAGCTTACAGACAAGTCGCCAGACGATATATTTCGACTACTCCTCAAGCGAGGATGCCTCGAGCGCAAGTGGAGGTCATCAATGGGAGGTCTTCGTCCTTCCCTCAGGTGATGATCACTCTCCTAGAGACAAGACTGAGGACACTCTCCAACGATCACACATTGCGACCCCTCGTGGCAATAGTAAGGACACCTCTGGTGATGAACAGGGTCAATACTCTGATGAGCGTGCAAGAAATCCTCGAGATAATTGCACTTCATTGAGGCAAACTCAAGGATCAGACATGGACGATCCTGAGACAACTTGACAGAGAAGAATAGCAGCTCAGAGAAATCTGCCTGAGCGCTTTCAGTATCAGTTAGAGGAAGCCCAGGAACTCCAACATATCAGCGATCTACTCGAGAACCCAACTCGAGAGCTCGCCTGAGTGCCTGGCTATGACCTCTTCGCGCAAGATATCGCACGAAGGTTTCGAAGCGCGATGACCAGACTCGAGCACCCTCATCGTCATCATTCTGGAAGTCATAGTGGCACGACTCCTTCAGCTTCCAGTCGTTCAAACAACTCACCGCACGGAGATCAGCGCGACAACTGGGTATGTCGTTCTCCTAACCGGATAAAGGTTCTTCGAATGCCTGAAGATAAACAAGCTCTCAGGAGTGGCGCTTGTTCACCACTCCGACACAGAGGTCTACAGCAGCAGACGAGATACGAGGAGTATTACCCTCATAGAATCAAGACTTATCATAAGTCGGGTTCACCCACCGCCGGGTATCATCATGTACGATCACCTGATGACGACAACCCTTCTTTTCTGCAAAGGAGGCGTTACGAAGTAATTACCAGATGTAGGATATTCTCGCCTGACCTCCGAGCAGTTCGCTGGCCACCGCAGTTTCGACTAGCGAATATGGATAAATTCGATGGGTCTCAGAATCCCATCGAGTTTCTCCAAATCTACACGACCGCTGTCTGAGCAGTAGGAGGAGAGCGCATCATGGCGAATTACCTTTTGACTATGCTCGAAGGGTCTGCTTGATCGTGGTTGCTAAACCGACCACTTGAGTCGATCTACTCGTGGCAACACCTTTGTGACCTTCTGCTGGCTAACTTCGAGGGTACCTACAATCACCCTGGAAAGGAGCACGACCTGCATAGACTAAGACAAAATGACCACGAGACTTTACGTTAATTCATCAGGCGCTTCAGTTAGGATTGGAATTCAATTCCTGGGGTTTTTGATCCATCTGTTATCAGAACCTTCAAGCAGGGAGTCCGCAGTAGAAGAATTACAGAGAACATCACTATAAATCCTCCGGCTATCGTCGCTAAACTCTTCGAGTTGGGCGATCGATATGCGACTACTGCAGAAGCAGTCGAGTGGAACAAAACCATCAATCGAGACAACAAGAATCCTCAAGAAGCAAGCGGAAGTAGCAAAAAGGACAAAAAGGCCAATAAATTCAAGAACAAGGTGAAGGGCCAAAAACCTCAAGCTAACAGGTCTAAGGAGGTCGAGGCAAAGGTAAACGCCCTGAGCGGAAGAATGACAAGCCTAGGTGGTGCCCTTTCCATAAAAAGGAAGGACATGATATTCGCAACTGCCGAATTTTCCAACAAAAACTCGTAGACTACTACAACGGCAAAGGACCACTTCTTACCCTCAAAGAGGTAGTGTAACATCCCAACTTTTTGGACTTTGAAAATCTTTTAATTAGTTGCTAGTTGAAAATCTCACCATCTGCATTTTATTTGAATTTAAATTAAAAGCTTAATATGGACTTTAATGAAAAAAATGATTTAATGTGCTTAATCCCAACATTATTTTATTTGGATTCTATGTGCTTGGATATATTTTCTAGAATTTTCTGGAATTTTTCCAAGTTCATTTGCTATTTTCTATTTTGCTATTTGCATTTTTGGATTTTCTAAAAAGAAAAAATTAATTTTAAACCCCCGGGAACAGTGTTGGGCCACACACCGTGCAGCCCAACATCGCGCGCTCGCCGCCTACCCCCGTTGGATGCGCGACGCGTGCCCCTTCCTTCGATCGGATGCCCGCGCTCAGCCCCGCCTTCCTCCGTCCGATTGCTGCCGCGTGGCCTCACCCGCTGGTCTCGCTCGCTCACTCCCGCACCTCTCCTCTGCCGCTGCCAAGTGGGGCCGCCACCGAGTGGTCGTCGTCATCGACCAGCTTCCTCCTCGCGCCCGACCAGTTCTCCTCGCGCCGACTGGACGTGCCACCATTGCCAGAGCTCGGCTCGACCACGACAATGGCGATTTCCAATCAAGACTCCGATTTTTCCGCACCAAATCTCTAGCCCTTATCTTTCCGCACCCGAATCCGGCCGAATCAAATCTCGAATCGGTTTCAATCTCCGGGATTTCCGAAATTGGTTTTGTATTCAAAACGGACTCAAATCGGGGATTCCTTATCCCAACTCTCCCGAGCTCTATAAAACCACCATAGGATTGCCCGGTCCTCCACCACCTAGAGCCGCCACCCTTGTCGCCCCGATCGCTCTAGCGCCGCCGCAACTCAAGTTTAGGGTTTGTTTGGCCGATCTTCTTCTCCGGCGAATTACGCAGCCGTCGTTGTCGCTCTTGCCCCACCGATTGCACCATCGTGATCAGCATTGCTCAGGTTACCCCGTGAGCCCCTTCCCGCTGCCGGAGCATTGCCGGAGCCTCCGTCCGACAACAGCTGAGGCCGCTCCGCCGCTCTGATCTCGCCGTCGGCTGCCACCGTCGACCTCAGCCGTCCGCAAGTTCACCATCAGGTGCGCAATAGCGCCAGCAATCGTTTGGTACCATCCACCGCCGGCGAAACGTCTCTGTTCGCCGGTGACCATCGGGTCCCGAGCGCCGCCGCCGCCGATCTGATGTGGCGAGTCTGCGTCAGCTTCCACATCAGCACCCGAGTAGACGTGTTGCGCACGTGGCTTCTTCATCAGTGCGTGCGTGGCACGGTCCACCGCTTCTAGATTCCCGCGGCTAGGTGCACTCAGTCCACCGTGAGCCGAGAGACTGACATATGGGGCCTACATGTCAGATTTCTTTTTAATTCATTTCTTTTTTCGGAAATTCTCGGCTGACGCAAGCATTGCGCAATAATCCAATTTCCTTTATAAAAATAATTCGGGAAATCTAATTAAAATCCAAATTTGGGTTTTAATTGATTTTCAAACTTCCAAAGCCCATATCTCCGAACTCCGATTGAGCCCATTCAAATTTGTAAATTCATATAAAATCAAGATCTATTTGATTGTGAATTTTATTTGATTTTTGGAGTTTGCTTTGCCTCTGTTATTTATTTATTTTTATTTCTTTTGCTTCGTTTGCGCGTAGACGTCGATACTTCGAGAAATTTTGCAGAAGAAGGAGCACCCCAAGACCAAGACCAGTACTTTGACTATTTCAAGGCAAATTATACCTTTGATCATATTGAACCTAGTTTTTAAAATACTTTATTTCAATGTATTGCATTCTATTTCAAGTATTTATTTAAATGCTTTTGGGATAGTTATTAATTCAAATCGTTACATCCACCTTGTCAATTGTATGTCATATTTTTTGCCACCCTACATTGGTTCATTACTAGTTGGTATTATCGCAGCACCAATGTGGGTTGGTTAGATACGAGTAGATTGCTTAGCCATGCCACGAGTCATCATTTCATGTGAGTTGCAATTATAATTTTGATTAATGGAATATGGAACTGTGTGATGAATCTGTGTGTGTTGTGTGCTATTACTCGTTGATGGCATGTGTTGCACTTAATAAACAGGGTGGGAAAAGATTTAGATTGAGGCAAGTGGTGGATTCTGTGTGATTGGTGGAGTTGTTTGCTGGAACTTTAAACTTTGTGATTTGTGTTAAAACTGGAAGTCTTGCCTTGGTCAATTAAGGACTTAACTTTGTGCGCCATTGAACTGGGCTTTACTGTACAACCACATGCCTAGTGTGGGCTGTCCCTAACTTAGTAAGTTATGGAGTCTTCACATTGACATCTCAGGTTGTATTTTAAGCTGTGTGATGGGCTGGAGGTGTGATATGTCACATCGCGGGACGGTTCGCTGCATCCCTGTCCAACGATGTGTGTCGTAACCAAATGATGTGTGTATCGGTTGACCGGCAGGAAAGCGCACCGGGAGTGTCATTGCTTGAGATGAAGTCTCTGACAGGTTTTGTTATGGTCAGTATTAGCTACACTGATTGTATCATGTGGGTAAAGTGTACAACCTCTGCAGAGTGTTAAACCAATCTATTCGAATAGCCGCGTCCGCGGTTATGGGCATGCTCGGGGATTTCACACGAGGGGTAGATTTTCATAAAACAATTGGGAAGAGTTAGCTTTGTGAGATATGTGGATTTCATGGGGATATGTTTCAGATCTTAGGATGATGTGACAATTGGCAATGGCGTTTACGGTTTGTTGTTTCACGTGTTTTCGACAAAGCTACAGGTTTTCTGGTCAGGGGCGGTCCGACCGGTCCCAAATCGGTCGGACCGGCCATGTGGGGCGGTCGGACCGGCGGTGACCTAAAGTGTTCAAAACGAGCTGGGCCAAAAATAGGTGTTGTAGGCAAGTGAGGGGATCCCAATGCACTTGGTCTCATAATTTTTGGAGTCTCCAGTAAGAAGTTCTATTGGTCTAAAGTTTCCAGAAGGTTTCGGAATTTGGGAGTATGAATTTCGGCTAAGTCCCAAGGGTCCTTGCCGCTTTTGAGGATCAATCCTTGAGCGATGTGGATACTGGGAGTGAGGAGGACAAGGAGGAGGAGATCCCTCAAGGCAAAAAGAAAGGGAATGCCAAAGACTTCACTGGCATGTGCTTCATGGCTGACAACGACGACATTGATGATGATGAGGTATCTTTTTCTTATGATGAGCTTTCTGCTAAATATGATTCTATAGTTGAGAAATTGCTTAGTCAAGATGAAGCACTAGAATTTGTTATGACAAGAAATAAGAAATTAGAGTCAAAGATTAACAAACTGAAAGTAGAGCTTAAAAATGCTAAGACTCTTGAACCTGATGAATGTTTATCTTGTCATGCTATGCACTCAGAAATTACTAAGTTACAAACTGCTCATAATATTTCTGTACAACAACTTGAGAATGCTAGATCTGAACTAAATGAAATTAAAAGTGCTCCTTGTGAAAAATGTTTAGAATCTAGTAAATTGATTGCTTTTGATGTGTTTGATTCTAGCCCTTGCACTTCATGTTTAGAAAAGGAACGTGAAATCAAAGATATCTTAGAAGCTGCTAGAGTCAAATATGCTAAGCTTAAGGACAATATTGAAAATACTACTTGTGCTTCTTGTTCCGCTCTTAAGCTTGAAATTGCTTTGTATAAGGAGAAATCTATGGATAAAACTTGTGATGCTTGTGTTAACTTGAGAAAAGAAAATGCTTACCTTCATGATACATTAGAGAAATTTTCTAAAGGTAAGAAACAATTAAACATGATTCTTGACAAGTCTAAAACTCCTTATAAGAAGCAAGGTTTAGGATTCAATTCTTTTCAAGACAATTCAAACCCAAAAGTCATTCAAGTCTTGGAAAAGGTTTAATTGAATTCAAAACCCAACCTCGCAAAAACATCTTTTAAATCTGCGCTTTGCCCAACCTTGTATTAATTCAAATGGTGCTTCTTCTAGTGGTACCAAGTACCATTGCACTTATTGCAAAAAGGTGGACATTTGATTGAATTCACATGGCGTAGGTTGAAAAATGATAGGAAAAATTTTGATAGAATTTCATTCATGCAACCTAGAGCTTCTATGAGACATGGTAACATTGAAAAGAATAAACCTGGATTATGATTTTTTTTCTCATGCAAATCATTATGTTCCTAAACATCCTAATTCTAATGTTTATCGATCAAGGGTCGGCCACCGTGGTCACCGGCCTCGACTGCTTGGTCGCCGGCCCGACCGCCACCAACGCGGCCGACCGCCCATGGACAGCTCAAGTCTCATTTTAATTTAAACATTGCTCATAACCGAATGTTAGATGAAATCAAGGATAGTACTTCTGGTTTGTATGCTCCTTGCGGACGTGTGTCTCAAGATCGATTCCTAAATCATGTTTATCTAACCCCGATGATTGAGCCACATCGTTCTTTTGTTCCTTGATTTTCGTGATTATCGCGAAAGGGGAAGAACACGTGGTTCGTTGATTCCGGATGTTCACGCCACATGACCGGGAACTCAAAATGGTTCACCTCTTTCACGCGAGCAACAGGTGATGACTTCATCACCTTTGGAGATGATACACAAGGGCGAATTGAAGGAACAGGATCAATTAGGGTAAATAATAAATTCATTCTAAAGGATGTCGCTCTTGTGGACAAGCTTAGGTATAATCTCCTTTCGCTTCTCGACTTCTTGATGATGGCTATGAGACTGCTTTTAAGAAAAATGCTTGTCGTGTGCTTGATTCTACCGGTGAGCTCGTGTTTGTAATCTCTAGAGTTGGTAGAATTTTTGGGCCGATTTTTCGTAATCTCTTCCGGATCTCTTAAATGTTTGCTTACATCTTCTTCGATTTACGGCTTTGGCATCGACGTTTGGGGCACATTGGTTTTGATCATCGACACGAGTTAGCAACCTTGATCTCATGAGAGGTTTGCCCAAACTCAAAGTCGCAAGGATGTCAGATATGCGCTCAGTAGGCATGGCAAACAAGTTGTCGCCTCACACCCTTCAGGACTATGGTTATGACCGACGGACCGTGATGCTTGCTTCATATGGATACCGTTGGTCCCGCTAGAGTCCGGCGATCGGTGGAAAATGGTATATTCTTGTTATAGTTGATGATCTTTCTAGATATACTTGGGTGTTCTTTCTTACTTCTAAAGATGAAGCTTTTGGTTATTTTCATGATCTTGTTCTTCGCTTGGCTTCGAGCTTCCCGGTGCTTTGAGAGCGATTCGCAGTGATAATGGCACGGAGTTAAAAATGCTTCTTTGCTTCTTTTTGTGCCGAGCGTGGTATTGAGCATCGCTTCTCCTCTCCACACGTCCCTCAACAAAATGGCGTGGTGGAAAGGAAGAATAGGACCTTGGTCGAAATGGCTAGGACGATGCTAGATGAGTATAGCACACCGAGGAGATTTTGGGCCGAAGCTATTGCTCTCGCTTGCCATATTGCCAATCGTGTCTTTTGAGACCTTCTTTAGGCAAGACTCCTTATGAGCTTCGCTTTGGTAGAAAACCCTCTGCTTCGCATTTTCGAGTTTTTGGATCAAAATGTTTTATCCTTAAGACAGCAACTTAGATAAATTTGAATCAAGAACTTTTGATGGGGTATTTCGGGTTATCCCGCTCATTCGAGGGTTTTCGAGTTTTTATCTGAGACTAACATTATTCAGAGACTTGTAATGTCACTTTTGATGAGACTAGCCTCGAGCTAGATCAATTGCTACAGATGATTTACAGTGTGTGAGCATTTTTGTGGAGGAAGATGAGGACGGCTAATATCATTCCTTCATCTGCTACTACTTCAAGCGCCCATACTAATACAAGAACTCGCTACGCCTACTTCACCTTCATTGAGGCTCTGCTGCATCTTCATCATCGCAGATCATGAGGTCAAGAAACCAGATCTCACCCGGCGCTCCACTTCGCATTCAGAGACAAAGATCCTCCGAATGATATAATAGGTAATCTACATGAGCGAGTCACTCGCCTGTATAATGATCCAAATCTCTACTCTCATTCGGCTTTTGTTGCTTCTTTTGAACCCCGCGATATATCACATGCTTTATCTGATTCTAGCTGGGTAAATGCCATGCATGAGGAGTTAGAGAATTTTGAAAGAAACAAAGTTTGGAACCTAGTAGAACCTCCTAATGGTCATAATGTTATAGGAACCCGTTGGGTATTTAAGAATAAACAAGGTGAGGATGGTTCTGTGGTTAGAAATAAAGCCAGATTGGTAGCTCAGGGTTTCAGCCAAGTTGAAGGGTTAGATTTTGATGAGACATTTGCTCCTGTTGCTAGACTAGAAGCCATTCGCACTCTGCTTGCATTTGCTGCATCAAAAGGTTTTAAATTATATCAGATGGATGTTAAAAGTGTCTTTTTAAATGGTTTCATAGACGAGGAAGTGTATGTTAAGCAACCCCTTGGTTTTGAGGATCCCAAGTATCCAAATCGTGTGTTCAAATTATCCAAAGCTTTGTATGGTCTTAAACAAGCCCCTAGAGCCTGGTATGATAGACTTAAGACCTTCTTGCTTAAAAATAATTTTGAGATGGGTAAAGTGGATAAAACTCTATTCATTCTTAGACGTGACAATGACTTCTTGCTTGCTCAAATTTACGTGGATGATATTATTTTTGGTGGTTCCTCTAATGCTCTTGTTTCTAGCTTTTCTGACACTATGTCCAGGGAATTCGAGATGAGCATGATGGGAGAGCTTAATTACTTTTTGGGACTTCAAATCAAGCAATGCAAGGAAGGAACTTTCATCCATCAGACGAAGTACACTAAAGATCTACTCAAACGCTTCAACATGGGTGACTGCAAGGCAATTTCCACTCCCATGGCAACTTCGATCGCTTTGGATCCGGATGAGGAAGGAGAAGTCGTGGATCAACGCGAGTACCGCAAAGATGATCGGCTCCTTCAGATTTGACTACCTCGAGACCGGACATTCACTTCACGGTATGCCTTTGTGCAAGATTTCAGCGTCTCAGAACTTCCCATCGCCAAGCCGTTAAGCGCATATTCAGGTATTTACACTCTACCCTCTTATATGGCATTTGGTATTCCTGCTCTTCAGCTTTGTCCATTAGAGGTTTTTCAGATTCTGATTTTGCGGGCTGTCGGTTAGATAGGAAGAGTACCTCAGGCACCTGTCACTTCCTAGGCACTTCTCTTGTATCTTGGTCTTCTAGGAAGCAGTCTTACATTGCACAATCCATCTTGAGGTCGAGTATGTAGTCATTTGCTAGTTGTCAGAGCTAAATTTTGTGGATGACGTCCACTTTGAAAGATTATGGGTTAAACTTTGCTAGTGTTCCTCTTTTCTGTGATAACACTTCTGCTATTAATATTGCTAAAAACCCAGTGCAACATTCTAGGACTAAGCACATAGACATTCGCTTTCACTTCCTTAAAGATCATGTTGAAAAAGGTGATATTGTGATGCACTTCAGAGAGTCCAAGCTCAATTGGCGTATATTCTTACCAAGCCTTTAGATCAAACTGATTTTCCTCCCTAAGAAGCGAGTTAGGGTAATTTATCCTTATGGGTTGGTTTGAGGGGGAGTTTGATCTTTTTCTTATCTTTCCTTGTTCTTTTGATCTTTTATTGTTCTTTTTCTGAACTTAGTGATCTTTTCGAACTTTTTAGGTTTTTAGGCTTTTTAATTGCATCTCATTGTGTCATATTGCATTCATATGAAAACTCCAACAAGTGGTTACAACAAATGGTATGAAAAATCCAAAAAGATGCATTGTAATATAAGTTTTTCAGCTTATCTTTTAAATTTGATGAAGCTTTGCCTATTACCCTTTAGAGCTTTTGTATTTCAATTCTTGCTCAATGTCATGTCTAGTTCTTTGACTTGCTAGAATTATCATGCTTTTACATGTGTAGCTAAGTCTTTGCTATATGAGCTAGAACCTTTAAACAACTCAAACTAAGAAATTGCAATTTGTGGATGTTTTAGCGAGTTGCGTAATTAGTGCTCCTCTTGTGACATTGGCCCCGCTGTAATTGCTTTGTTAGCTCTTTGATCTAGAATTGACCATTACTTGAGCTTTTGTGTTCTTGAGATTCTAAAAGTGCTCATGTGAAAAATGAAAATCAAGATTGTCTTATGCTTAAATTGTGCCAAACTATTCTTACGAGACTGCTTGTCAAATGACATGAACTTGGAGATAGTTTGATGAACTGCATAATCTCATGGGGACCGCTTGTCGAAATGACATGAACCTCAAGATTTGTCGCCTTGTAGAAGCTTAGAAAGAGTTTGTGGATGGCTCCTAGTCAAGGATCTTCTTTACTAAGATATACCTTTAAACAACTTTTGGTCGATGCTTAGGATGAGTTTGTGGATGGCTCCTAGTCCAGGATCTTGTCACTAAGTTAGATCATTAGTCAACTTCAATATTCAATGCAAATGAGAAAAATGTTGACAAATGGGCGCTTACAAAATATTGAGCAAAATAATTCAATACGGGACTTGATTGACTCTTCTCGTGGTCTTTGTTAGATTTTTGATCTCACTTTGACATTTGACATGGCCAATTTCACTTTAGGATCCTGTTGATGAACTTGTCAATTTGAAGCGTTGCTTAAATTGATCAAATCTACTGCTTTACTTTTGAGCTTTTGTGCTTAGCTTTGATATATATGTCTTACCATGATCTTGCTAGCGCTGTCAGCTTGATATGCTGTTTGTGCAATATTAGAGATACTAGCTTGTTCTTTTGGGTAATCTCCAAAGCTTCTTGTAATCAAAAATTGAAAAATACAAAAATTGAAGCCACTCCATTGCACTTCATGCATATTCCTCTTTATGCTTCTCTTGTTTCTGCTTCTTCCTTTATTTTCTATTTGTTATCTCTGGATGAGAGGAAGGCGTGATTCCTTGATGAATCCATTGTTAAAGGGGGAGAAGATGTGTTAAATGAGAAGAGAAGATGTGTTAATGAGAATATATTTCTTTGTTGGGGGAGAAGTTTGTACAAAGGGGAGAAACTGAAAATTTGAAAAATTGAGGATCATAGTGAGGGGGAGTTCTTGAGTTGCATTCTTATTGTCTTATTGTATATTATGAACTTGAATTGCATTCTTTTATCCTCACAATGATCATAGGTCAATTGAACAATTGTTCTTTCATTTGGACCTCATGTGAGAATTTTGACCCTTTTCTGGAAATCAAAGTTTTTATGCTTACTTTTGCCTTGTCTCACATGCCTATACTATTCTGATGCCAGCTTGGTCACTTTCACTGCTTTTTCTTGCTTATGGACCAAGTTGTGCCTTTGTGCGAAAACTGCGAGTAAACTCGTTTTCAAACCTCTTACTTACATTTTCAAACCAATGATTGTGGATTTCATGGGGATATGTTTCAGATCTTAGGATGATGTGACAATTGGCAATGGCGTTTACGGTTTGTCGTTTCACGTGTTTTCGACAAAGCTACTGTGTTTTCTAGTCAGGCGGTCCGACCGGTCCTTGCATCGGCGGTCCGACGGTCCCAAATCGGTCGGACCGGCCATGTGGGCGGATCGGACCGGGTGACCTAAAGTGTTCAAACGAGTGGGCCAAAAATAGGTGTCAGAGGGCAAGTGAGGGATCCCAATGCACTTGGTCTCATAATTTTGGAGTCTCCAGAAGAAGTTCTATTGGTCTAAAGTTTCGGAAGGTTTGAATTTGGGAGTATGAATTTGGCTAAGTCCCATATACGACCGCTCACGAGGCGGAGCGGTCCGACCGCCATGGGCGTCCGACCGCTCACCGGAGCGGTCGACCGTTTCTACTTGAACGTCGCCAACTTCGTGGCGATGTTGTTTTGTTAGGTCAAAGTCATTGGTTTCATGGCATATGATTTGCATGATGCAAGTTTGCCATTTGACCATCTATGCCAGGAAGAGCACGAAGGCGAGCAAATCCCTGAATATCTCATCCCGATTGAGTGTTTGGACTGAAGCAATCCAGGAGTCTTCACGCCTCGCCATCCTGAGGATCTGCAACATCTACGCTCGAGAGCTTCGAGACACCGTCTTCCGTTACCATCCTTGCTCTTCCGCCATGGATCTTGCGGCACACTACCTGTCTACGGAGGGAGAAGGCAACGCCACCGTTGTGCATCTTGCCCAGTTCGCCGCTGCCTAGGAGGAATCATTGGAGTTAGCCGCCACAGAGCTGGAGTGCGTCTACATGACCCTTCAGAGAGCCGAGGAGAGGATTGCCATTCTGGAAGAAACTCTCTATGGACAGCATGACCATGAGGAAGACCCAGAAGAAGCCGAGGAACCCTCATCACTTTCCTATGAGCAAACGCATATGTCTTCACGTGGCAAGGATCCGACATGCCCGGAGTCCATAGGGAAGTGATCGAGCACAAGCTAGCTTTATGGCCTAACAAAGTACCCGTAAAATAAAAATTATAGAGATTTGCCCCTGATCGACGAGATGCTATTAAATCAGAATTGGACAAACTACTTAAAACAGGCTTTATAAGTGAAGTCGACCACCCAGAGTGGTTGGTCAACTCTGTAATGGTTAGGAAGTCTAATGGCAAGTGGTGGATGTGTGTAGACTTCACTGATATCAATAAAACTTGTCCAAAAGATGATTTTCCCCTACCTCGTATCGATCAGTTGGTTGATTCTACTGCCGGTTGTGAAATATTAAGTTTTCTAGATGCATATTCTGGCTACCATCCGATTAATATCAGTATAGAAGATGAAGAAAAGACCATATTTATTACTCAATTTGGAATATTTTGCTATGTTAAAATACCATTTGGTCTAAAAAAATACTGGCAATTGATTTTTTTCACCTCAACTAAGCCAAAATTTGGAAGCCTATGTTGACTATCTAGTTGTAAAAAGCATCAAGCGGCTTAATCATGTTTTCGACTTGCAAGAAATATTCGACAACCTCAGAAAACACCGCCTGAAACTTAATCCTGAGAAGTGTGTGTTCGGAGTCTTTTTTAGGAAAGTTGCTTGGATTCCTTATCTCTGTGCGAGGAATCAAAGCAAATCCTGAAAAGATAAGAGCCATTGTGCAAATGCGCCCTCCGACCACGAAGAAGGAAGTGTAGAAAATCATAGGATACATGGCGGCTTTAAGTCGTTTCATCACACGACTGGGAGAAAAAGGACTACTTTTCTTCAAACTTCTAAGGAAGCACGGACGTTTCGAGTGGTCAGAAGAGGCAAACGCTGTCTTTGATGATGTCAAGAGGTATCTTACAAATGCTCCTATTTTGGTTTCTCCAAAGCCAGAAGAGATGCTCTTAATTTATCTAGCTGCCACGCCACGCGCAATGAGCGCAGTACTGGTCGTAGAGCGTGAAAATATCCAACGACCAGTTTACTACGTAAGTGAAGTTTTACACGGGCCTAAGGAGCGGTACCGTCAGGTCCAAAACTTCTTTATGCCCTCCTCATGTGTTCGAGGAAACTGCGGTATTATTTCCAAGCATACAAAATAATTGTGCAGTCTAAATTTCCCTTAGGAGTGGTCCTCAAGAACAGGGAAGCAACAGGACGCGTGGCAAAATGGTCAGTAGAACTTGGGGAGTTCGACCTCCATTTCGTGTCCCGAACAACCATTAAATTCCAGATCTTGGAAGCCTTTGTCACCGAATGGACAAATCCTAAACCTATTCAAGATCCCCAGTATGATACCCGCGACCAGTAGACGATGTACTTTGACGGGTCACTTACTTTAAGTGGCTCAGAGTTGGGGTGGTCCTGAAATCTCCTACTGGGAGACCTTAAAGTATGTCATTCAATTAAACTTTTAGGCTACTAACAACGTGACAGAGTCCGAAGGTTTGCTGGTTGGCATACGAGCTATGAAAGCACTCGCGATTCGACGACTACTCGTGAGAGGAGATTCTCTACTAGTATTGAATTAGGTCGAAAAAGAGTACCAGTGCTCTAATCCGACCATGTCTCGGTACTTATCGGTGGCCCAAAAGCTAGAAAAGTATTTTATCTGTTTTGAGGTATAATTTATCCCTCGAAAGGATAATTTCCTCGTAGACCAGCTTGCTCGTTTGGCTTCTTCCCGGTCGCAAGTACCAAGAGGAGTTTTCTTGGAGCAACTCCAAAAGTCGTCTTTGGTCAAAACACCAGAGACAACTCCTATTGAGACATCCTCTCTAGAATACGAGCATACTGGATGAATCCCATATACAAGTATCTTCAGAAGGGTACAAAACCCGATGACGATCTCGAGGCAGATCGCTTATCCCAAAAGGCCAAAATGTATACTTTGGTCGAAGGAGACCTCTACAAACGAGGCACTCAAGGCGTACTCATGCGACGTATGTCGCAGAGGGAAGGACTAAACCTCCTTCACGACATACACAGGCTATTTGTGGAACTCATACTTCCTACAGAATGCTGGTCGAAAAGGCTTTCCGACAAGATTTTTACTGACCAACAGCCCTATACGATGCAAAAGGGTTGCTTAAGAAGTGTTTACGATGCAGGCAGATACAACAACCGGTTCAGGCATTGCAAATAATTCCTCTATCTTGGCCTTTTGCGACCTGAGGTCTCGATATCCTAGGACCATTCCCAAAGACTCCAGCAGGTTTCGAGTTCCTTTTTGTGGCTATTGATACGTTCATAAAATGGATCGGAGCCGAACCTGTGACTGGGATAACAACAGAAGCAACAAAATGGTTCATGATGAGATACATGATTACTCGGTTTGGGGTCCCAAGTCGAATAATCAAATATAATGGTAAGCAATTTTTGAGTGCAAAATTTTAAAATTTTTGCGACGAGTTGGGTACCAAAGTGTGTTACGACTCTATTACCCATCCTCAAAGCAATGGGGCAGTCGAAAGAGCGAATGACCAAATAATACAAGGAATCAAAACTCGAGACATCGACCAACTTGTCAAGCGCTTAGGGGCTTGGGTATAAGAATTACCCTCAGTATATGGGCAATTCATACGACTGCTTATACCAAAAATGTTTAATTTAGGGAATTTAGCCAAATGATCAACTATGATTTAACATGATGCTATGGTATTGCTTTTACCATGGAAATTTTGGAAAATGATTTAACTTGGAAAATAAAATAAAAGTTGGTTTGGACTTGGGCAAAATGGATGCTTTGATGGTGCACGTTGATGCACGAGATCGAGTCATTTCTATAATCGAGGCCCAGGGGTTATTTTGGAAAGTCGCCCAAGTCGTTAAGGATCGGTCTTCGAGCCGCATCTTGCTAAGCCCCATCGTACAAGCACATGTTCTAAATGGGCAGGACTTGGCTAAATAATTTATCATGTTCTAGCATTATGCCCACATGCTGTTTTTGAAGGGATACTGGTAGGCTACATTAGTTGATAATTTAAAAATTATACCACGTAAACTAGGATGTAAAGCAAGCAAGTGATCACAGATCGTTACCACTAGACGTGCAGTGCAGCGGAAGAAGAGTTGGAGTAGCATGGTCCAATGAAGAGCACGTCGATATAGTGGTCGTGGTCGATCGTCCAGCGTAGTCGATTGTCCTCATAGTCAATCGTCTAACGTAGTCGATCGTCCTTGTACAGCAACCAATCACTTTCCTTGCAAAGTCGCAGATCGTTCTCAAGCGTAACAACAACCGCAGTAGTGCCTCTACAATATCCACATGTCCAGGGCAGGAACGCCGTACACCGGTGTGCTAGCACCAAGTCACATGTGAAGAGTCTCTTCAAAAGATGGCAGCTAGGGTTTTGAGCTACTCACGTCAACTCTTGTCGTGTGTCTCCTCTGTTTCGTATGTACCTTCCAACAGCCTCAAGCATCTCCTTAAGTAGTGCCTGCGACAGATCCTATCCGAACACATTTGACGAATTGCATCCGTACTGGTTTGTTTCAACCCGTTAAGTGTGTGACCCTATAGGTTCATGTGTAGTTCGGTTGTGACTCGAAAACCTTTTCCAACCACGTGTCGTTTGTGGTACCTAGCAGGACATAATGATTCCCGAATACACACAAATTATATAGGACGAACCTTAATGCAATATGATCTACGACCAGGTCCTATTTAGTCTCGACTAGTTCGTAACTCCTTATGACCAGGTTTCAACCAGCCTAAGACCAACTTATATTTGGTATCGACCAGTTCGTAACTCCTTATGACCAGGTTTTAACCACTTAGTAATCATATTCGAAAAGCCTACAACCAGCTCGTATTTCCATATGACTAGTCCATATCTGATCGAACTGAACGATCAGCTCGTTTATTCTTCTTTTACGTCACGATATCTCGTTGAACTCTAAATGAGATATTTTGTCATCCATGGACTGCTCAATTCTTTGAGATATTTTGTCATCCATGGACTGCTCAATTCTTTCTCGATCGAGTGTTATATAACTTCATGTGGTCGAACTCTTCGACCACCAGTGGTATGACCATACACTTTCTTTATCCGACCTCATTGAGGGGCCCAGAGACATCTCTCATGTTATGTTAGGGTGAATAAATCCCATATCCGACCAATCACATTCCTCTACATGTTTCATAGCATACTCGAAAGCTACCTTTATGATTACCCAATTACGGAATAGCCTTTGGTAACTCCAAAATATACTCTTACACATGTAGGAAACAATGCTGATCTCAGGTCTAATAATTATACATCATCATTGCTTGAGACCAACAGAAGACACATAACTGAAGACACATGAAATCATAACAATCTCAGCAGTGTCTCAAAGTGGGTCAATCCAACACCATGTTCTCTAACATGTGTTCACATTATTGATTCGATATCCCTATATCCATGACCAGTGAAAATATGGTCATCAATCAATACATGTGCTGGTTGATAGGATCACTGGTGTTCCGACCAGTGACATCTGACCAGGGAAACATTTAGAACAACATCATATAAATTAAAAGATCTTCACCAACAAGTCACATACTTGTTAATATTTATAACAGATGATTCATTCAAGGAACATAATAACACTTATTCAATAACTCATAAACATATATGTAATACAATCATCTCTATGATTGCCTTTAGGGTATATCACCAACAGTTTTTAGGTTTGTGCAGACTATAGTAAATGACCTCCATGTCTGTCGAGACTTGTTTCGGGTGATGGTAACAAACATCCATGTCCGGTCAGGTTATTCCCCACGACGGTGAGCTCCGAGTCATGGTAAATGACCTCCATGGCTTGGGGTTAAGTTCATCGGGCGAGTTGGTGTTAGAGCGTGGTATTGTAAAGGCCTTGTGATAATCACTTAGTCGCACATCTTCAGAAGTGTGTGAAACAAACATTATGAGTTGATTATCTCTTGTGGGTAAAGTTGTACAACCTCTGCAGAGCGTAAAACTATTCGAATAGCCGTGTCCACGGTCATGGACATGCTAAGCAAAGCAACTCAAAGTTAGAGTTTGGTTTTGATTTCAAAAGAATTTATCAAATGGTTTTGGATTGCGTATCTAATCGGGAAATTGGACGGTTTGCCATGTGATATGAAGGTATCCTTTATCACTCTTTGATGAATGTTATCTTACTATAAAACTTGTGATTCATAAAATGAATTGTAGTTATGGAATAACTATTTGGAACTTAGTACAAATATTTAAAGAAAATATTGTTTTATGTAAATTCAATCATATAAGCCTTCATTTGATATATCCCTGCATGCACTATAATTCTGTTATTGGGTGTAACTTACGGAGCACGGTTGTTTGTGCTCACTCTTGCTTAATAAAATGTTATTTAGAGGAGAAGGACTTTGCAACTACTGAATATCTCGACGACTAGGCTGCTACTCCAATCGATTGTCTGTGGCAGATTAACTGAGCTCTACTACATATTCTTCGTCTTCCGTTGTGTTTGTTTATTGTTGGCTTGTAAGCCTTTCTGGTAATAAACTCTGTTATTTATTAATAAATTTTACGTATTATGGATGTTACCATATTTATTTACTGTGTGAGCTAGCCACTGATCATGTGACTAGTTTAGTAATACACATGAGATTTTGGAGTGTTAATCCTGGGTCCTGACATGTTCTAAGCTGGCCTCCTCCACTGGTAATTTGGTCTCAGATCTGTCCGATTACCGCAGTTTTGCAGGCGCTCTACAGTACCTGGCCCTTACTTGGTCGGACATCGCACATGCCGTCCAATAGGTGCGCCTCTATATGCATGCCCCTCGGGAGCCTCACCTCACCCTCATCAATCGGATTCTTCGGTACATCAAGGGCACCCTTGACTATGGCCTCCAGCTACACGTGACACCACCCACCTCCCTCATGGCATACTCTGATGCTGATTTTGCATGCTGTTCTACTTTCGACATTCTACTTCCGGGTACTGCATCTACTTTGGCGACAACTTGGTTTCATGGTCCTCCAAACGCCATGCTATAGTTCCCGCTCGAGCGCTGAGGCCAAGTACCGTGCAGTTGTGCACGCTGTTTCCGACTGCTGCTGGTTGCGGCAACTTCTTCAGGATCTTCATCACCCCGTCTCCACTTCTACCGTAGTATATTGCGACAACGTCAGCGCGGTCTACATGTCATCCAACCCTGTCCAACATCGGCACACAAAACACATCAAGACCGACATCTATTTCGTTCGTGAAAAGATGTCTCTTAGTCAGGTTTGCGTTCTACATGTGCCTTTCTCTCAACAGTTCGCCAACATCATGATAAAGGGCCTACCAACACGTTTGTTTCACGGTTTTTGGTCTAGTCTATGTGTTCAACCAGCTCACGCTACGATTTAGGGGAGTGTTAGAGATATGATTCAGTTATTACATAGAAACCATGAATAAATCTCCCTCGTTGGCGTCGCCATCCTCGCCTATGACCGCCAAACATGCACCAGCCTTTCACCCGACCCTAGGGAAGAATAAAGGAGGCGTTGATCATGGGGAAGAAACGAGGAGGTCAAGGGACTAAATGGACATTTCACATGTGGATTTTTCTCAAGGAAAAATAATAAGAAAAAACACCGAAATACACAAAGAGTGGCAAATGATAGCTATTTAGACGAATTTAGTGGTAAATCGTGAATTCCAACCTTTGCTGTGGCCAATTTGAAGTGGCTATTTCTTCCCTAGGAACGTCTAAAACGTGGACGCCCGCTACATACTTGCAAGGACGGTTTTCCTTTTTTGAACTTTTGACTGAAATTCTGGTCGGAGATTCGGAACTTCCAACTAAAGAAGTTTCAAGTGAAAAATCGTAAACTTTGCATTAAAAGTTGAAACTTTTACAATAAAAAGAAGAAGTTGGTTTCAAATTACCAGTTCGAAATTTAGATGTTCCAACTCGAACTTTAAGAAGTACACACATATAACTATTTTTTTGTGATAACAAGGCAGATATATCCGTATACTAGTACGCAGTCTTCGGCTCTTAGTACATGCTTAGACAAACGGAGGCAAGGATAAATCCTTGATCTGTGAAATTCCAATTAAAATGTACTCGTCAATGTAATAGATGAGTACTATGATTTGAATGGTGATAGGTGGAATCGTAAATATACAACTTGAGGTAGTTCCTCAGTATGTTTACAACCTGGGGGCTAGCGCTTTGCTCAAAGAGGACATATCCAGTGAAACTCACCTAAAAGATGAAAACCGGTGAAACCATGTAATTGAAGTTTCTAAAAAAATTTAAGGTCAGAGAACATCCCTTCTCCTAAGTTTTTTAAAGAAAATTTGAAAACTTCGTATACTTTCTTTTCACGGGTTTTTAATGGTTTTCACCGGATACGCTATCTTGCACGTCTTCGCGACTCAGGAAAAAATAAACGTGCATTTCACAAGTTCACCTCCGTCCGCACTGACTCGACTTCACCTCCGAAATGCGTGAGGAGGGCGAGATAACCCGCCGCCACAACTCGCCGGCGGTGGCGCCCCCGCAGGAGGACGACGACCTCCTCGCCGAGATCCTCCTCCGTCTCCCCCCACAGCCGTCCTCTCTCCCCTGCGCCTCCCTCGTCTGCAAACGCTGGCGCTGCCTCGTCTCCGACCATGGCTTCTTCCGCCGCTTCCGCGCCCGCCACCGGAGACCTCCCTCCTCGGCTTCTTCACCAACGACTCGTGCAGCCCCTCCTTCACCCCTACTCTGGAGTCCCCTGACCGTATCCCGAAAGGGCGCTTCTCCTTGCAGCTCGACAACGGCAACCCCTGCCGGATCCTCGGCTGCCGCCATGGCCTCGTCCTTATCCTCAACCCGACACGTCTCCAGGTCCTGGTGTGGGACCCCGTCACCGGCGATCAGCGCCGCCTAGCCGTTCCCCCGGGATTCGGTAACAGGGAGAGCACGGTGATCTACAACGGGGCGGTGCTTCGTTCCGCCGGCGACGTCCACGACGGTTGCCATTCGAGCCCCTTCCAGGTGGTCTTGGTAGGCACTGACAATCAATATACACGAGCCTTCGCCTGCGTTTACTCATCGGAGACCGGAATGTGGGGCAATCTCATCTCAACACCGCTTCCATCCAAGGTTTCTGTTACCATTCCCACCTTGGTTTCTATGAGCATTCCCAGTACCCTTGTTGGGAATTCCCTTTACTGGTTGCTTGCTGGGAATTCGCCTGGCATCCTGGAGCTTGATTTGGATAGGCAGAGCCTAGCTGTGATTGAGGTGCCACTGAATATGAATGCCAACGGCAAACGCCGGTTCTGGGTTATGCCGGCTGAGGGTGGTGGGCTCGGCTTCCTCTTTCTGTCAGAGTTCAGCGCCCAATTATGGAAGAGGAAGACCGAGTGTGATGGTGTTGCTTCATGGGTGCTGGGAAAAACTATTGAACTGGACAAGCTTCTTTCGCTGAGTTTAGAGGAGGAAAGAGTGCCCCTAAGGATACTGGGGTTTGCTGAGGACAATAATGTGGTGTTCCTATGGACAGTTATCGGTGTCTTCATGGTCCAGCTTGAGTCAATGCAGTTCAAGAACCTATTCAAAACCATGTTCTTCCCTGTCTATCATCCATTCGCGAGTGTCTATACTGCAGGTAATAGCATGCCTTTACATTGCTGGTATATCCAAACTAAGTTATTTTCGATAATTGGTTTGTGGAATGGCTTTCACATCCTTGAGTGTTAAACTAACAATTTTAAATAAGGTCGTATCAATTTGTTTCTTTTGCTACTTGATGAACTCTTGAACATATAGCGATGCTGTTTTTGATATTATTGTTATGATTGAACTATGTGGTTCAAGTTAGTACTGGCAAGCTGTTTTTACCAGTTTATGCTATGGATGTCTATAGATTAAAACCATGAATACTAAGACTGGCAAATTCTTTTAATAATAATAGAACTAAATTTCATTGTTGTCTATTGCTGTATGCAAGAATTGTATTGCAGTAGTATTTGTATGTGCATAGCTGTAGTGCAGATTTTTTTCAAGGTGAGATACATAACAGTTGGAAATTGAAGACATAACATGAAAAACTAAGCTTGAAGCAACTGAAATGTCAAGTGGGTAGCCCAATTGGCACATTTGTAAGCTTAAATCTATTTACATTCATTCAATACTTTTATCTCTATTGATCTTGCTAATAATCTTAAATCCATAACAACGACTTGGTTTGATATTTGTGAAATAATAGTTCATTTTTATCACTTGTTGAAGTGTCCTGCTGCAAGCAGCGAGTCCATTTGTACCAGAGAATAAATAATTTAGTTTATTTTATATTTTCAGGCTAAATTTATTCAAATATGAATAGTCATGATTACTTTTGTTGCTAGAGTTTATTAATTTGATTTTTTTATCCATTTGAGATGATGTGGAGCGAGCTTAAGAATAATTCTAGATAACTTCCTTTTTTCTGGTGATCTAAATAGTCTGAGTTTGCATGTTCTTTACTATGAGATAGATGAATATACTCTAGTGTTTCGAGGAATATTTTGCATTTTGACAATAGATATAGTTTTTTTTATCTATGCCTAATGTTATATAAAAAATGAGTTATTTTTCTCAAAATACAGCTGTGGGTTTATCTAAATATCTCACTGTTGCCCTCTCATATCCATTTGGCTTTTTGTTGGAATGTCATTGGTTGTTTGACTTATGCTCAAATCGTCGCATGCCGATGGCGGAAGCGGCGGCCCTTCTGCCACACACCGTGGCGGCGGCGGCAAGCCGGATCCGCGGAGGATGCGGGCATTGGTGGTGGACATAATGGAGGTGAACTGTTGCACAATACATAAGATGATTATCTGGTTAGATATGCTATGATCAGTATTGGTTGAATAGGTAATGTAAGACTATCTTCTGAATGTAGTCTGAGGGATCTGAACTGTTCTTTTTTAAAACAAAAATTATTGATTGCCCCTTTTCTGTTATTTCTCAAATACCATCCAAGAGAGGACTACATAATCCCTTTGCTCAGCTGTGCCTACCTCCCATCATGCTATATTGACAAGCTGCCTCCTGGCTCTTTTCTCCAGGCTCTGCTTCCTCATCCCTTGCTCAGCAGCTCTCCATTCCCTTCCTCATGGTCTGCCTTCACCCAACTCCCTTCTCTTGTATCAACTGAGGTTCTACCCCCTCTCCTGGATATACACTTTGTCCAGCTGCCTTGCTGCCAGTTTGCCTCCTCCGTACTCCAAGGTTATTAAGTCGTAAAGTCGAGTCGAGTCGCAAGAGGGGCGACTTGTCGACTTGGTCGACTAGTCGACCGACTAATCGCGACTATCCACGACTAGTCCACAGGCTAGAAAGTATTTAAACAGAGCATGTAATATACTAAGTTGTATAACAATTAAACAAATATACATATTGTAAATCATGAAATAAAGAGAAGAAAAACATAATCACGATGATGAGTTGATAACTTACTCGTTTTGATCGTAACAAACAAGGTTGTCACGATGTGCTTGGCAACCACGGCGTCTGAGAGGAGCCATGACGCCATGGCGTCCAGGCGGGCGCCTAGTTGTCCTCAAGGCGAGGTAAGGCGAGCAGAGGGAAGCAGAGCTGCGCTGCTACAGTCAGAGGGAGGGAGAAAAAGAACGCATAGGGGTGAAGCATCGAAGCAAAGCTGCAGAGGGGGGAAGCAGAGGAAGAAGCAGAAGCAGAGGAAGGAAGCATGGGACTCAGGAGTGGCGGCAAAGGAAGAAGAAGCAGAGGAGTGGTGGCGGGAGGGAGGGAGTGGTGGTGCGCAGGAGGGGGGGGGCGGTTCGGGAGGAAGCAGGGGAGTGGCGGCGCGACGGGAGGGAGTGGAGGCGCGGGAGGAGGAGGAAGCAAGGGAGTGGCGGCGCGGTGGGAGGGAGCGAGTGGCGGCGCGGGAGCGAGAGAGGGAGGGAGTGGCGGCTCGGGAGGGAGGGAGTGGTTGCGGGTCGGTGCAGTGAGGCGGCGGTGGGCTGCGGGAGGGAGAGAGAGTTGGTCGGAGGGAGCGGAGGAGGGAGATGGAGTACCTGGCAGCCGGCGGCTGGCGAGGAGAGGCGGTCGGAGATAGCCAAGGCGAGACAAGCCACCGCGGTGTCTCCTCCGCACCGCCGGGACTCCAAGGCGACGCCGTGACATCCTTGGTAACAAATCTTTCTTGATGAATGGCTTTCTTTGAAATTGAAGTTGGTCGGCTAGAAAATCTCGATTAGTCGCGACTAGCCGCCGTCTAGCCAACAAGTCGGGTGACTAGCCCTCCTAGTCGAGTCGATGACTCTAGTCGAGGTTGTGTACCGACTTGTTGACTAATCATTGACTAGCTGCGACTAGTTGCGCGACTTAATAACAGTGCCGTACTCCCCCACTTCCTTCTGTTAGCGCAGGCTTTTCTCCCTGTAGCTGCTTGGATGGCTGATGAATTAAGATCCATCCCCTTTCCATATTTGTGCATATGTTTGTGCCTACGCATAGATGAGAGTGCTGCCATGCGGCCTAAGCCTATGTAGTAGCAGAATGAAATACTTTCCCTTTCCTGTGCTTTGTGGATTTTTAACTGCTTTACTATTAACGGTTGCAACATTGGTTTTGATTGTTTTTTTTTTGTGCTTACGGATGTATTAAGTCCTACTGTGATTTGTAAGTTGTCCATTATTTTGCAGAAATAATTGATAACTTACAATACCTGAGCTTTTGGCTTCAAACATTCGTTTTGTTTATACAGGCTTATAGCTCTGCCGTTCATACTGCTGCTCATTTTGGATCGTTTTGATACCTATGAATTAGTGATTAGCACAGTACTTGAAGAACATGTCCATATTTAATGTTTATAGCACTATCGATCTTAGTGCTTGGAATTACTGTAGTTTTATGGGCAATTATTCTAGTGTTAGGCGGTTTGCTTGAATATTTTCTCAGCATATCTTTCTCTTTCAGTCTAACTTGCATCTGTAATTGGCCATCAGCCAACTATAGTACAATTTCCATTAGCCTTCTAGTATAGCTTTTTCGGTCCAAACTAGATGATGCTATAGTCTGCGTGCAGTCTAATTTCTTTAATTTTCAATTTTGACCAACAATAGATGTTTAAGAATTTATGTTGGCTCCATGATCAAAATGACATGACTAGATTCGTCTTTAAAAATTCTTTCATCATATCATACTTCCGTAATTTTTAGTGTCATTTTAATAACCTGCAAAGTAAAAAAAAAATATAGCATCTATTTGGGACCAAAGGAAATATCAATTAATATGATGATCAGATGATGAAGTATCCATAGAGATAATTAATATGCTGACAATTTCAGTATTCACCACTGATGGAGGCATTGAATCACCAATCTTTTACTCCCTCCGTTTCACTATATCTACCCATGGCCTCGGGAGTATCTGTCTCAATACATTTGTTCATTGAGGGAATCTAGAGTATAGTTATTGCAAGTTTTCCTCTCTACCCCTATTTAAAAGCTTTGAAATAGGTTAAGTGATTATGGTATGTCATTTACCAGGGTTATGTATGATTAATTAGATTTAGTGCTTCCTTGGTCAGTTCGCATGGTGGACTGTGAACAAATATAACGAAACGGAGGGAGTAGTTGCTAGTTGCTACTGAGATCAGAAATAGCCAAAGACTTGAGAACATGTAAACAATAGAAGTTGAAGATAGGCCAGTCCAAATTAACTGTTCTTCCATGGTGGTTCTCTGTTTCTAATTTTGGTTTTGTCTAATAATGCCGAGATTATTCAACCTTGGAGATTTTGGTATTAGTTCCGCCATGGTGAAGTTAATGCTTACTTTTTGAACCATACAAAAATTGTGAGATGCAATTTTAATGGCTTTTGCATAATGACTAGTACAAATTGGTTTAACTGATGAGATTGATTGCTCCGCAGGTATCTAGAGTCGTGTTCCGGTGAGATGCATAAATGGCTTATTACTGTATGTTCTTCCATTTTGTATGCTGCGGCCTGTGATGCAAATTGACCCCCTGTGTAGCATTAACTGGTGAACTGCGAAGTGGACTTGTAGGAATCAAATGTCTAATGTGCTAACTTCCCTGTATCATCTAATTTTCTGTAGACATTAGTCAACCGGCATGATGACACTGTGACTTGCTTTGATTAATGCAATATTGTTGGCTGTCAGTTGATTAGTACCTTGTGGTTCATTTGGTTCATGTCTTCCGAGGAAGCACATTTCAGGCAAGCTCGCCATTCAATTACCGATTTGGTGCTCCAGTGCAACTTATGCACTCTCGATCTTGCTTGCATTTTTTTTTCGGTACTCTTGTTATGCCCCATGTTGTATCAAGTCGGGAGATTTCAACGTTGAAATTCTGCTACCGTCAGTCCGTCACTGAATGTTGAATTTGATCATGTTCTAAATGCTGAATTGCATGACTTGAGGACAAGCTCCTGGCACGTTGAATTGCCTGCTGCCGCTATTTTGCTACAGGGACGCATACAAGCATTTCAAGAATTCCTCATTTCCATTGCATTGCATGTCCTACTCCTACCTATAACAATAATCCATTCCCTGAATCAAACAACTGGCAATCCGGCTGATGAATTACAGTAGAGAGAGAAAAAAAAATGAAAGAAGAAAGAATGCTGTGACATATATCCTCCAACCAAGAACTGTGCCGCTGCTATCTGAACTCCTTCCTGAGCGAGCACCTCGCCTTCACCGCAGCCGGCGGCGCCGTCCCAGGCAACGCCGGTTCCCCCCACGACCGCGCCGGCACGGCTGCTGAATTCCCCACAGCCGAAGGCGGCCGCGGAGCGAGGAAGAGGTTGGTGATGTCGCGGAGGGGCTCCCGCCTCCTGGCCTTGGCACCGCCCGGCCTCTTCATCCTGTGTCTCTTGACGGCAACAATGCCGTGCCCGTGCGGCGGCGAGACGTTCTCCTTGTTGCCGCAGATGCCGCTGTCAAGAACGGCCATTTGGGGCGTGGGAATCGGCTGGAGGAGGCGAGGAGATGCGAGTCGGAGCGGGAGATCGAGGAGATGGATGGGACGGGAGGAGCAGCGAGAGGTGGCGCTGGTATTTGTAATGGATCGAGGGGAGGCTTTGAAGTTTTGGGGCTCTGGGAGGGAGTGGAAATGTGGAATTCATGGGTTTCATACAAATTTTCGGGGATCTTTGCGGAGGCGGAAATGTTTGGGATTTGGGTTCGGTTCTTGGAGCTGAGCGTGCGTGGACCATGGAGGAAGGAGGGAAAGAGGGAGGGAGGCTGGAAATTTTCCGTTTTGGTGAGGTACCGTGCCTGCCTCGCGGGCGCGCGCGGCTGGGGCTTGTGCCTTTGCCGTTTTAATTTGGGCCCTCGCGTCGTCGAAACCTTGGGAGCTTTTCTCCGCGGGTATCTGTGCCAAAACTGGTTCGGAGTTTGTTAGCGTGCTTTTCCCACTTCCCATTTCCGCCGGGTCATTTGCTATGCTAGCCAGTGTTTTCAATGTGATTTTTTTTCGATATTGATTAAGTGAGTACATATATTACTCTCTTTAAGGCTGGAAGAATCGCCGGTCTCCCAGCGTGTCCACGTCGGTATTTTCTAAATTTCCACCAATCGCGTGTGAGCATGTTCGTAGCCGTCCGATCGCGGCAAGCCTAGTGGTTGTGTCCAGCGGAGCGAGCCTCTCGATTCTTCCTGTCCCTTCCCCTCCGTCTGCTCTTCTCGCTCTCGATTTCTTGCCTCGAGTCGCATCGGCTTCTCCGCAGCTGCGCCTCCCATCCCTTCCCCTCCAGCGGCTCCTCTCTACAGCTTCCTCCTCCCAGCCCTCTCTCCCGCGCATCGCCGTCGCCCTCGCGCGGCGTCACTCCCCTTCGGCCACGCCGCCCCGCCGCTTGCCTCCTCGACTTCGCATGTGCCGCCCCCGGTTGGCTCCTCCCCTTCGCCCGCACCACCCCCTCCTCCCCTTCCACCTGCGTCGTCCCCGCCGGCCGCGTCCTGCTGCGAGATTGTGAGCGGTCCTCCAACAGGCTGAGAGGTAAATGGCATCGAATTTTTGCTTATTTCAGTATTCTTAGCGCAAAGTGTGTGTGATGCCCCTTCCATTCGCATGTGCTGCCCCGCTGCTTGCCTCCTCGACTTCGCCTGCGCCGCCCCTGGTCTGCTCCTCCCCTTCGCCTGCGCCGCCCCTGGTCGGTTCCTCCCCTTCGCCCACACCGCCCCCTTCTCCCCTTCCACCCGCGCTGCCCCCGCCGGCCGCGTCCTGCTGCGACAATTCGATTACAGTGCCCCTCCTCCCTTCCACCCGCGTCGTCCCCGCCGGTTGCGTCATGCTGTGAGATTGTGAGCAGTCCTCCAATAGGCTAAGAGGTAAACGACATGGAATTTTTGCTTATTTCAGTATGCTTAGCGCAAAAAATGTTAGTTGCATAGATTCTTAGGTTTCGGCCTTTAGTTCGTTTACAGTTATGCTTCAATTTTCAGATGGTGCGGAAAATGGCGCTGAATCAAGAATCTTGGGTGGAAATGGAGGGAACCTGAACATGGAAGCGTGATGCCTCCATCAATTTATGAGTTGCATCAGCGGCTTGCAGGTCCATTAGCCTCTGGTCAAGTTAAGACTTCAGAATGTTCTTCGCTATTTGAAGCTCCATCAGACTCTCCAACTTTGAGCTTCTGTGCAATAGTTATAGATGTTATTAGTCTAAATGATCCGTTTGCCCAATGGTTTTCCTGCTTGAAATAATGGGAGGGTTAGTGGGATTTACAAAATTACCATGTAACCTTCTTATTTTCTTAGCAAAATCAAACATGCATAGATTTTAAAGATACAGTTCTTAGTGGATGCTACTTTCTAAACTGCAATGTGGGATTCTGAGTCATGTGAGAAGCATACAATCATCAAAGGGATTGTTGATTATGTGCTTAACAAGCATTTGTCACAGAATTACCATGCATCCTCCTCCTTTTCTTAGCAAAATCAAACATGCATAGATTTTAAAGATACAGTTCTTAATGGATGCTACTTTCTAAACTGCAGTGTGGGATTCTGAGTCTTGTGAGAAGCGTACAATAATCAAAAGAACTGCTGATTATGTGCTTAGCAAGCATTTGTCATTGTAGAAGAAAGATTTGATTCATGTTGATCAACTTAACTTTTGGCTCCTATTTGGTGGACAAGGTAAGGTTTTGATCTTTCTATCTGGTGCTTTACATGTCATTGGTTGTGGGCTTAATTGGAAATATGCAAACACAGTCTCTTCTTCTGGGGCTTTGTTCGAAGTCTTCGATAGTTTACCTAAGCAGTTGCGTCTATTGGACAGTGTTCCTCTTAGAATATCCACCATGCACCATCTAAATTCAGGTTTGAGACATAGCCTTTTTAATTCTTTTTATATCCTGTTTATTATGTTTTTCATTATTTTCTTCATTGGATATAACATCTCTTTTATTACACTTTGCTTATACCATCCTTTAGACACGCATCTGTGTTTCGTCGTGAACCCCATCCGTTGGCATATCGAAGATAATTCTTCTCACAGCCTGCCAGAATTTACAGCAACTCGCATTCCATCTTCACAAGTCACGATTCAGGTATAATATTACTCCTTCTTTCTTTTATGGTGCTCAACCGCTCAGTATCTTGCATGTCATGTTTTGTGGCTATTAATTAGACAGTCTTCATTGTGGGTTTTTTTTCAAAAATCTTTTCCTTTAGCATCGTTTTGTTGTTAATTTCATTTCCTTTCTCTTTCGTTGTAGTACTAAGATTCTGATGGGTCGTCCACCACACAAGATGTTGATTTGTTTTCTTCTTCGATGTGTGTTCCTCTTGCTTATTTTTCTGTTGCGGCACGGGTGGCGGTGCTGCGTCTGCTGCCTGCTACCTTTCGTTGGTAGAGGATGGAGGTGTCGTGCGACTGCTGTCCATACTCAGCATCAACCATACCATCTCGTGATCCAGCCTTCCACCTTCACATCGTGCTGCCCCCTCTCGGTCTCAAGGTGGAATTTCTCAACACATTGAGCCATCGGTCTCCTAGAAGTTCCACCAGTTTGCAAATGATGATTGCCCAGCCTAAAATGGTGGCCTTATTCATTCCCATGTTTTCCTTTTAAGAATACCGTTATCTCCACCAGACAATCTGTTTTGGGCCATGTCATCAACTTTTTTGTTTTTACTCTGCAGTTCACTTTTGCATCCTTTAGTGTGCCATCGTCTTTCGTACTGATATGCCTGAATGATAGATTATCTTCTTTACAGAGTAATATCCTTTTTTGCACATAAGCAGAGACTCTATTCTTACCGGACAAAGAATTGTTTTTAGTGTTGTTGTTAGTCCTACTGAATAGTTGTATTTTGTAAGGGGAAAAAACCCCTGAATCATGAATTCATCGGCCTGTCCTATGTTTCATTCTATTGTGTGCTTACACATGATTCTCAAGACACTAAGGTATAGATTTTAATATCTTCACATTGATTGCTACAATTTACACTAAATGTCTCTCTTTTTTGGATTGATTTGAATTTGTCTTTTTTGTGTATAGGTTCATGAACGCCAGCGAAGTGCAGAGGTAGCTATCCTCCCAAAAGGTATCCATCATTTTTGTCAGAAATCAATTTAAACAGTTTGCAATGCTCAGGACACAAGTAACCAAGTAGTCATATAGGACTTATAGCATGCCTTACGTGAGAATTGAGATTCAGTCCACATCTAGATAAATGGCAATGCATTGACACAATTGTTTTGCTCTTATCTTATGAAAACCAGCTTGAGATCCCATTAGCGTACAAAGACAAAGTTATTGCCACAGGCTTACCTGCATCACCTGGGGCTGGTGTGGGCCAAATTGTATTTGCTGCTGAAAATGCTGAAGCATGGCACGCCCAAGGGAAAGATGTGTTATTCTGGTACATGTCCTTTTCATTCTCCATTTTAAGTCAAGAAGTCATGTTTATGTTATTTTGGATTAGACTTTTGCTTTGTTCCAAAATGGTTGCTAATTATCATGGGAAGATCTATTTGTTTCCCGGTCCATGTTAGAATAGTTGCTCCCCATTATTCACAACTCTCTTTGAGCTGTACATGAAAAGCTCCATATTGTAATGCTTGAATTATTGTATCCTGATATTTTCTTTTGTACTTTATGAATATAAAGGTGAGGACAGAGACTAGCCCAGAGAATGTTGGTGGCATGCTCGTAGCCATTGGAATTTTTACAGCAAGAGGTGGTATGACCTATCATGCTATTGTTGTAGCTCGTGGGTGAGGAAATGTTGTGTCATGATGTTCAAGTGACCGTGTAAACGATGCTGAGAAGGTGATTGAACTTGTTGCTGCACATACTTAACAAATGCTTTGTTAGACACGACGGTAACAAATCCGTCTTGAAATTCATAATGAGATTGTGAGAATTGTATGTTTATCATTTTTGTATTATAGCCATTTCACTTGTTTACCAGAGAAAGAATTGTTTTTAATGTTGATGTCAGTCCTGCTGAATCGTTGTAATTTGTAAGGAAAAAAAAACCCCTGAATCATGAATTCAACGGCATGTCCTATGTTTCATTCTATTGTGTGCTTACACATGATTCTCAAGGCACTAAATGTACATTTGTCTGTTATGTATGTAGAGCTGTTAAATTCCAATCGTCTAGATATCTGTGTTTGTTGGGTTGGTTCGAAGTTCCAACAATTTGATGAAGGTATACATTTTAATATCTTCACATCAATTGCTACAATTTACACTAAATGTATATCTTTTTTTTGGTTTGATTCAATTTTCCTTTTTTTCCATGTATAGGTTCATGAACGCCAGCAAAGTGCAGAGGTTGATATCCTCACAAAAGGTTTCCATCATTTTTTTTCTTAAGCACCAGAGGTTTCTATTTCCGCTAAAGCAATTTGTATAGTCCTGCCGGTAACAATCAACAACTAGCAATATATAATGTACCTTGGATGCAACTGCAGTGTTCTGTCTGAACTGCCTTATGTGTCCTGTTTTGTTCCATCCATTGTTACTTCAAAGCATGCTTTTGCATAATTTCCAAGCATTTTGTCGTATGATGTCTACAATCTTCGCAAGCTAATGAACAACTAGATTGTATGGATATACATTATTGGTTTATCTCTAACGTTGTCTTCAAGTATTCAGAGAAATATGTAGTCATCTATTTGAAACAGATAGATTGCAATGAATAACTCCTCCATCATTAGGAACCTACATTTCTTAATAATTACTAGATACCTGAAACCAATTAATTTTGTTCTACAAAATGATCTCTCCCTTGTTTGTCTACATGAATAAAACCATAGACAATCTTGCTTCTATCTAGGTAGTATAAAATACAGGCAGATAAAATCATTTGTACCATATTAGTCAGGAAATTTGCATTTAGGTTTAGGGTTTTGCAAGATACTTATAATCTATAATATCCACATCTATTAATTCCACCTGTTAGTTCACCGGCGCGGCGTAGCGCGCTCTTACCTCCTAGTCTGATATTAAAGACTCCCGTTGTACGCATCTATTAGCCATCCACGTGTAGCTAATTCATCCAACGAAGTTTGACAAAATAATAGAGCACGTCATTCCCCATTCCTCGTTCTGCCTACTATTCCGTCTCCCGGCCGCACCTGCCGCACCATGCCTTGGCCTACCAGCGCTCGTCCGCTTCCACCCCGTGCCCTAGTTGCACCTGTAACCCCGGCACCTCCTCCGTCGCGGTCGCCGTGTTGGCCGTGAATCGAGTTTGTTGGAGTAGGTATTTTTGAATGTTGCATCGCATTTCCTCGATTGTTGCCGAAAGGGTTTTGTTTTGTTGTATTTTCTCTACTCAAATTTATTGTTGCAAGATATATTGTTGCGATGTTGCCCTCTAATTTTGCAATGTTTTTTTTTGCCAAAGTGAGATGAATTATTGCAAGGGTTCTAATAATTTGTTGCAAGTGCCCCCCCCCCCAAATATTGTATATGTGTTTTCAAAATGTTGCAAAGGTTATAGCATCATCGATTAATATTTTTCTAAACTTCTGTGTTAAATTTTTAAGTATATCTATACATACCAACGAGATCTTTTAATTTTTAAGTGAATTTTGACACAAATATGAACCTCTCTCTATTTTTTTTTGAAATCCAAGTACTTTGTTACATATGTTGATTTTTTTGTTGCAAGTGTGT
Organism: Hsuehochloa calcarea; assembly: GCA_036346395.1. NCBI lineage: Eukaryota > Viridiplantae > Streptophyta > Magnoliopsida > Poales > Poaceae > Hsuehochloa > Hsuehochloa calcarea. The sequence goes on along the minus strand of CM070595.1, from coordinate 17,350,037 downwards.
GTCGGACATGTTGTGCTGGAGGAGTTGGGAGCGTTACTATCGTACGTTCGAGTGCTAGTTGTGTCTTTTTTTAATAAAAAAAGTGAAGATGACGCGGCACTGCTATACATACACTGCATCTGGCTGGCTGGAGCAAACGGATCCTACCAGGCACGAGTAAGGCGAGAGGAATTAGGGAAGAAGGATTAAATAGTCTTTTGTGTATTTAATGGTAATAAACCATGTTTGACCTGACAAAAGTGCCAATAAGAAACAAGACCCTAGGACATCTCCATGAGCATCCACACTATATTGTTTCTTAGCTTGTTACTAAGAGGAGGAGAGTACACAATCTAATAAAAAGAAACAAGCTTTCCAATGGATTATTTCTTGAGCTTGTATTTAATACTTTAATTGCTACTTTAATTACTACCCACAAACAAGTTGTTAGGTAACAAGCAAATTTTCAATAGCTATTTTGTTATTTTTTATGTCTTGGTACCAACAATTTGCTTGTTTTTTCATTTGGAAACAAGCTCACCTTCTCTCCTCACTATCTCTCCTCCATATCACCTAAATACTGATGTGTCCATCCCTTAGTAACAAGTGATATAGACTATTGTAGACGCTCTATGTATTGAATCGATGTAGGTCCAACGTACATGCTACCTACACTGGTTGTAAAAGAGAGGCGTGCTGATTTTCAATGACAAAGTGGAGAATAACATTAAGAGAAATCTTTACTTTTACGACTAAGCTAAGCGTTATTTTAAGAGAAACACTGTAGCAATTTTAGCTGGGAGCAACTAGCACTTGGACATATGATTGGAGGCTTTCCATCATACGCTCCAGCGCAACACTCCTATACAACATATGCAACAAACTATTTTAACATCTGCAACAAAAAATAGGTTTCGATCTCAAAAATATTGGAAAATGTTCAAATCTCTTCACAAAAAACACTAAAAACTACATATGTCGTTCCTATAGAAAGATGTACTCGAACAACTAACACAAAAGTTCAAAATAAAATGAACTTGCAATATTATAATAATTGCAACAATTTGTAAAATATGCATGCAACAATTTGAGGAAACACGTGCAATAAAATAATCCAGAGAGGAGATGTTCCCAACAAACTAAAATAACATAAGCAACATTTGTAGACAATGTGTGCAATAAAATGCACAAATAACAAATACAATGAGAATAAAAAAGGAAAAAATATCATATTCTCATCGAAATTGCATGAACCCATCGGTATAGAACCTAGTTGCGCTTTTAAAAAATAGTTCAAATATCCCAAACAAACAAATTTTGATGTTACAACTTTGCAACATTTGAAAATAATAGTGGAAATATCCGAAAATAATTGTTGCAAAATTTTTGGAACAATGATGCAATGATCAAATGGTGAAGGGATTGCAACCAAAAGTTTACTTTTGTGCAACAAATCAAAAATACCATTGCAACAAAAAAAATACCGAACGAGGACACAGCTGCTTAAGAGCATCGTTGTCTACAAATCCCCATCGCACCACATCATAAAAAATTTCCCCTACTAAAACCTAGATTTTGTTCCAACAAATCGGCTAGGTTTTTGAACCCTAGATGCGAAAACCGATGGATTCGAGTTTTTCTTGTACATCAACAAATGTATATGCGGGACGGGGCAACTCACCGGAAATCACTGCGACCACTTCATCGACGCACTCGGTGTTCGATCAGGCTACTCCAACTTTTCTTTCGCTACGCTACGCGTCTAATGGTAACGATCTATGATCTCTTACTTCTATAGCTTCCTAGTTTACGTTGTATATTTTTGAATTATCAGCTAGTATAGCCTATCTGTATCCCTTCAACCACATCATTGCATGACATGGGCGAGGCAAGGCAACAAGGCGTTGTAGTGAGTGAGTCTCTGGGCGGCGGTCGGGTGAGGACGTGGGTGAGGCGACAGCGGCACTGTGGCCATGCAGCAGCGAGGACGTCACTGACGTCTCGCACAGACGACGGCATGGTACGAGGCATATGTATAGGCGGCAGTGCACGACGCGGCTGGCGCGTTGGAAAGGAGGACGCAGGTTGCGGCGCATTGGAGCAGCGACACACGTGGCAGCTTGGTTGGGTTGGCAGAGCGAGCAAGCGAGAGAGAGAGATGAAGATGGTTCGACAGGGCAAAGGAGGAAGAAGGGGGACAGCTCGGTGTTGGGCCACACAAGAAGAGGAAGGCTGGCTGGGTGGGTCAACAGCTGGTAGGACAGGAAGGAGGGGAGGAGGAATAGGCCACCCCTTTTTGTCCTATACCGATTTAGTGGGGTTTTATTTTATTTCCTATTTCCTTTTCTTTTTAAATTGAGTTTTTGAATCAAATTTATTTTCAAATTTTAATTTAGGTTTGTATTTCATAAATTGTTTCTTGCAGTTCAAAAGTCGATAAAGATTAATTCCATTAACACCAAAAATGTAACAAAAAGTTTTTAAAATTCACCAAATTTCACTCTTCGAATTCGTATTACAAAATTTGGATGTCACACCAGTGATACCACACGCTCTTAGGACCACATCGCCTCAGAGCCGGCAGGTGCGCGCCATCGACACACGACGCCAGCACTGCACCACACCGGCCACCAAAGTGACCACCGCCACCTTTGCTCCATTTCTCCCCTTTATCCAATTGAGAAGAAGACAAGGAATATATTATATATTTGAGAAGAAGACAATGAATATAACATGTGGGGCCGGAATAAATAAAAGAAAGCTGATTGCAACAACTAGGGGCAAAATGGTCGTTGCAAATCCCCATCACGCTTGACAACTTAACCATCAATGGATAGTATATAAGGCCAGGTTTTGAAAAGCAGTGTCATATAAGGGGGTGTCTATTTTGCAAGAGTATTTCAGGATCAGGAATTTGTCAGTGGCATAATTTTGAGAATTCTTTTCATGTCACTTCAAATATTCCGGATCCTTAATCTGCTATTACAAAATGACCTCTCTTTTCCATATCATTACAAACTCGGACCATACCCTTTTGTGCCTTCGTTGACCAGTTAAGCCATAAAGTGCATGTGCACAATACAATTTTGCCCTAGTCGTCTTCTTCTTTCTTCTCAATCGGACAGAGGGGAGGGAGAGAAACAGAAAGAGAGAGAAAGAGATGGGAGGTGCGGCTGCGGTGGTGGAACAGAGACGACGCTGAGTGTCTAGCGTGTTCCCGGGTGACGCGAACACATGGGAGGTGTACGAGGACTACTGGAACTGGTAGAGATGAGGCGGCTGGTGTGGAGAGAGAAAAAAGAACGACGGTGGATCCGGGCAGACTTCATGGGAATAGTGCATGCATGGAATGTTCCCAGATGAGAGGATTCATTTTTGTGGATGAGCATGGCGAAGGAGGACGACCATGGCAGCAAGTAGGAGGAGGACGGTGGCTGTCCACGGTGGAGGGGACGGTTGAAGGTGGTGGGGATTGGCTATACAACACGATGAGGCTCACCTCGTGACGCGGGTGGCTTGGCAAAAGAACATTGGAGGTGACGGATCGACAAAGGCAGAGAGGACGGCAACGTGGGGCTCAACACCGACGGTCTTCTGGTGGGTTTCGACGATAGGGGAGGGAGGTGGGCGGAGGAGGCGACCGGTGGGGCGCGGTGGGCGAGAGGGGAGAAGGAGGTGGCGGGGAAAGGAGGAAGAGAAAGAGGAGGAGGGGGATAAGACGAGGGTAATTTGGCTATTTTGGAAAAATTGACAGCAAAAATCTAACGGAGTTGATGGCTGTGGCAAAAAAGGTAACGTTTGTAGTTTGTAGTGACATGTAAGGGGAGATCATTTTCTAATGATAGATTAGGTATCCGGAACATTTGCAGTGGTATATAAAATAATCCCTATAATTTTTTCCCTATGGATATTTTTCATATCGGGTTCTCATTCAATTTCTTTTCTGTTAGTAACAGCTACTACGGGCAGGTGGGTGGAAGCTAAAATGGTGTCAATTACGGGTTTAATCAATGGCTACTTTAGGTGAGGTAACTTGGGTGGAAAGGCTGAGTGGTGTAGTAATACTAACATTCATGATCACAAAGTGGAGAGAAAAGCAACTGGAAATATATATTGGACAAAGCACCACCGCCAACAGAGGGAAGGAATGAGTGCAACAGGGGAGGGAAAGAAACCATTTTTACTTCGAAGATGGACTTTGATCTGGACGTGGAAGATAAGAACTAGATTTTACCAGCTAGCTGGAATCTACAAGCAATCAGGGGCCTGGCGTAAGTGATGGCTAGCAAACGAAAACAATTCACAAGCAAGCTAAACATTTTGGAGGCTAGCTACTGATTTGTAAACGAGGTAAACGTTGGAGTTAAATCAAGGCATGACAGTCCTTTCGTTCAAGTTACATCCAGTGGCGGAGCTAGAAAAATTTCGATGGGGTGTACACTTTACACAAGTTTAAAGTTTTGTACAATAAATCTCACCAAGGTTCATTGGAACAAACAGTTTTATCCTAATACATATATTTTTCTGCATATTTATGAATTTTTTTAGTGTGCCGGTACATACCGGGCACCACCTCTAGCTCCGGTCGTGGTTAAATTCAAGAGTTATATGCCCCTTGAAGTGAGGTTGAAGTGATCCAAGGCCATAATTAATCAGATAGTCCTTCACAGTCTCACAGATTGAACCACTCCACTATAGGCTTAGAACACTTTCTATGGTATTGTTGTATAAGAATGTGGCTGTATAACATATAGATTTATCATCTCGAGAACTGTAATGTTCAGAAAACGGGTATCACATATTGAATGGTACATCTAAGGCTGAGTTTGAAACGTAGGAATTTTACATGAATTCCGCGGGTTAAAATCCTAATCAAACGGAGAGAAAAAAAGAAGAAGAAAAACTCTTTTGAAAAGAATAGTTGACAAACTATGCTTTCAAGTACAAGGTCAAACCAAAGTAAAAAAAAAAAGAGTGGCCCTAGCCTCCCTAGAAATAATACTCTCCATTATTCACTAAAAAAATGTGCTTCGCACAAAGCCTGTTTTGTCGCTAATGTTCAAACATTCCATGGTTTAAGTTTAGGGAAAACAAATATTTGGTGTCGTTGTGAGAGAGCTGAAGCCTCAATCTTATCGATCTGGAATTTTTAAAAATGTACTATCCACCAATGCAATTGCAATGTCCCCTTCAGCCGTGCATTGGATCAACCATCCACCTGACTGGCTGCTTGGTTAATTACTTAATTGTGCAATCTTTATCACCTAGATGTTTCCTATCTGCTAGTATATCTGAAAGTCCAAAGTGCTACCTGACCTGGCCATACTGCGATAATAGGCTGTTTTGTTTAAGGAATGGATCAACAACGCTTTAAAAAGATCATTCATCTTGAATGTAACCCAACAAAATCTTGCGACATGGTATTGAAATGTTAAATTGTCAACTGCACATTGGTATTCTTCAAACTAGGAAAAAGGAACAGGATTACAGTACAAAGTGATTTCAGGGAAGCTTTTTCACTGATCAAGAATGCACAAGTCAAGATTACAAGTAGAATTACAAGCCGAACATTATCCATCCCAATCGATCGAAGCAAATTAACACCAAAATTATGTACCGCTCACGGGCTAGCCAGCTGCTAATCATTCACGCTTCCAAGAAGGCAAGAAGACAGAAGCGACATGCACAGAGCTAGTAAATTAACTGCGTCGTAACTAGAGCGCGCACGCTATAACTGGTTCTCCAGGTCGGGCTGCCGGCCGGCGGGCTCCGCCGCCTTGGCGCCGGCCTCCATCGGCGGCGGCGGGAGGGCGGGGCGCGCGCGGCAGACGGGGCAGGAGGGGTGCGCGCAGAGCCAGGCGTCAACACACCCGACGTGGAACGCGTGCTTGCACCCGGGCAGAGCGCGCACCGCGTCCCCGTCCTGCATGGCGCTCAGGCACACCGCGCACTCCACCGGCGCCGCCCCCGCCTCCGCCTTGAACCTGAACACCGGCATGGCCGCCAGCGCCGCCTTGTCGAGCCCCCCTCCGCCGGTCCTCTTCCTCGCCGGCTCCACCAGGCCGAAGTCCGTCCGATGCACGCCGTCGCGCCCGCTCCACCGCAAGTACAGGTAGTTGAGGTACATTATCACCCCGTACAGCACAAGGCACACCGCCGTGAACGCCCCCACGAGCTCCAGCGTGGCGCCGGAGCTGCAGCACCCGCCGTCCCCGTGCGGCTGCTCCAACGCCGCCGCCGGCCCGCCCGCCGTCGTCGACATGCCACTCAGCCACTAGCTGCTAGGATGCCACTCCAAGCAGAGCAGAGCGTCGTGTCGTGCGTTTCTTGGCTTGGCTTAGCTCTCGGTTGCCGGGTTGGTGCGAATAATAATGGGGTTTTGGTGCAACGCAGTGGCGGGGCTTGGATTGGTGGCGGGGAATGGCCGGGCGCCAATCGTGTCGTGGCCTCGTGGGCTTGCTTGTAGCCAGCAGATCCTGATTATCTAAGATGATTAGCGCTAATTAATTGCGGTTTGCTGTGCTCATGGGAGAGCACTCCACGGGCCAACTTTTGCTCCCACAAATGGTGCGGTTGGGAGCAGGAAAACTATTTCGGTGTGATTTTTTTCGGTGGGCAGTGAAATGACCGAAATTTTGGTGATTTCAGACAAATTTTGTTCAAACGGTTTGGATCAAATTTGAATTTAAAATTTAAAATTTAAAATTTTTAAAAATTAAGGACTGAGGTTGGGATCCTAGTCTTTAGGACCGCATGGGTAGGGTATTGTTACTAGACTATCTTTGTCTTGCGGTTCATTCACTGGTTTTTACTTTCTTCAATTCTCCAAATTCAAACAAAACAAATTTTTTTTGAATGAAACGAATTTTTTTTCGGACCGTAACGAAAGATCCGAAATTTTGATAAAATTTCATCAAAATTGTGAACCCTGGTTGGGAGCGGCTAACAATGGGCACACAGATTTGGATCGGAGAGCACACTCCGGCTAATTGTTTTGAACCTGGTTGGGAGCGGCTAACAATGAGCACACAGATTTGGATGGGAGAGCACACTCCGGCAAGCTTAATTAGCCTGATTGCTCAGGTTTAGATGCCCCGGGTCAGGTGGGGGAAAGCTAAGCTTAGAGTTTAAAATGCAGGAGTAAACAATTATAGGTAGGTTCAGGCTTGAGTTTGATATGACCCGGTTGAATAAAGTAGTATCAGCTTGAAAATTAACCACCACATGTGTTTCTTTTGATATTTTTTTTTCAAGTAACGTGAACCACAAGTGTGACAGTGTAATTCACTTTTATTTCTATGTATTTTATTTTATAGGTGGACAAGATCTTACAATAACTGACTGGGTAGTGGAAGACTGAGAGTCCATACACCAGAGCCGGCCACTAAAGGGTGGAATTAGGGCCCTACATATTTCTGAACAGCCAAGTATTGTACTTAGAAAGTTAGGCTAACCGTGACAGCACGCCAGTCAGCTCATAAATATGCTTCTGGCGTTACATACATACATACATACATATTTTTTTTACATGACTAAATCTAGAGTTAGATATGTTGTTTTTCTTTAAAAAAATCATCATTTTTTATATGATTACCACTTTAGCATTTTGGTTGCTGCATGCTAGTACTACTCATTTAACCATTAACCAATACGCAAAAATTTACAATATGGACTGCTAAACAATATTAACATCAATGATACCATGAAAATTCTCTCTGTTTTTGAACTGTCCTGCGGCGTCTCTGAGTTTTCCTACTTCTTGCTGTAGTTGACCCATGGAAACTCTATTGCCGAAATTTCGCTAGTAACAAGCGGTCCGATAAAATTTCATACCTGGTAAAAAAAATTGATTCATCTAAATTCAAATTTTAGATAAATCTCGTCTTTATATCTGAAATTTTAATTTTCAATTCAAAATTTTTGTCAAATATTTCACCAAAATATCCGGTGACCAACGGGTTACCGATTCTATCGATGGGTGCATAAAATTTCCTCACTGATATAGCTTTCCCTTAGTTGACCCTGAGCTGTTGTATTGATCTGCTGAGGAATGGATGAATAAATGGAGCAAAACTAATTCGAGTCGTGATTGAGACAAGGGAATTAGGCAAGAACTGGGCCATAGCTATCCAAGGCAAGTGGATAATAACTTGATGTCTATCCACAATGAACAACCCACGGCGGCGGCTGCAGCCCAGGGTCTTTCATTGTCAGGAACTTAGTCTCTAGCTATTATTAGACTATATGGCTAGGTTTAAAATTATTTAGCTAATTAATAATTGATAATGTTATTTACTGATATTATTTGAGACGTGTCGTATTGTGTGGACTAATGCCGATTAAGTTGGGAAGAACTTGTGCTGGAAAAATATGTTGTTTTGGTCTTTGCATATGCAGAGTAACTTGAAGGCGATCGTGGTCTATGGCGGTGACCGGGAAATGGTTTGGTGCGAAGTTAGGGTCCAAAGGTTCAAGGATGCTAGAGGAGACGGTTGGGCTCGAGTTGGAGCGCATGGAGATCAAAGATGGATGATGCATGTTGGAGCTACGGAGGTGCGGTTCGAAAGCTACGACACGTGAGAATTTTGGGTGTCCAAAATTGGGATTAGATTGATTTTAGTTTGGTATCCTAGGACTATTCACGGGGGATGGTATAGGGTGCTGGTGGCTATACAAGGTTGGTGTTCATGTACGTGGATGATTAGGTGCTAATAGTGGCATGAATTATGGGATGTTGATGCATGCATGATGGGCCGTGCTGGAAGGCATTATGGCCTGTGGCTGTAGATGCGTACGAGTATGTGTTGGGCGTGTATAAAAGTGCTACCTGCGGTTTGATAAAGATCATTTTTTCGCTAGGGTTTGAGGGATACTTTGAGGGCACTTTGTAGCCATAAACATTATGATCCAGAAATAATATTGTTGTGTTGGCTTTGGCAGCTGTGGTTTTCGTTCATGGGCGAGAACAGAAAACTAATCTATAAAAAGCTGCTGGAGGCGATGTGCTAGCAGCAGGCTTCACGATCGAGCGCGTGTGAGGCTTTGCGGGCTGGTCGCTGGTGGCTTCACTTGTGCGACGTGAAAGGTGCTGGTGCTAGCGACGACTGTGCGAGACGTGAGGGGCGGCTGTGAGTGCAGGACGTGAGATGGCTTTTCTTCTCTACGTAAGTTGTGCATCTTCTAGTCATTTCCTGTTGTTTCCTGTTCACGTAAGTTCTTGTTGTGTGTGTACTGCTAGTTGCTATCAAAAGTATTGCTTTATCTTTTGTATGCATACATGCTGGAATCAATAGTAGCAAGAAAGACTAGCAAAGCACTTGCTTCATCTTTTATATGCATGTGTGTTTGATCAACAGTAGGGAGAAATTGAGTTAAGGTAAAAAAAAACAAAGAAAAATCTTATACAATCATTCACCCCCCTCTGATTGCTATTAACGATCCTGCAAGTGGTATCAGAGCGAGGTTGTTATGGTATCAGAGAGGTATGTGAATCGTCCTCCATACTAGATGGTACTGATTTTGCTTTTTGGAAGTATCGTATACAAGCATATATTGCGGCTCAAGGTAGTGATGTGTGGAATAAGGTTTCTAGCCCTTATGAGGTCTCGGTTACTGTTACTAATCTAAATAAAACTAATATTAATTTAAATGCTCAAGCTCGTAACTTGTTGTTACAAGGGATCTCGTAGAGAATTTGATCATGTAGCTCATATTCACTCCGCCCACTTAATATGAAAAACTCTTTGCGATTACCATGAAGGAACCACTAAAATAAAGAAAGTGCATAAAAAATCTTTATCAAAAAGAATATTCTGATTTTGCTATGAAGTCTGGTGAAGTTATTAATGATCTTTTTGCTCGTTTTGAAATTTTTTTGAGTAATTTACGCGATGTTAATGTTATTCTTACTAATGAAGATAATGCAACTAAAATTTTGAGATCTTTAGGTTATGAGTGGTTGATGGTTGTCACAACTACCAATCAAACTGTCGATCTAGATACTTTAACCATTGATGATCTTTTCTCTGATTGAAAACCTATGAGATGAAAGCTTTGCCATCTAAGATTGATAAATCTTCATCTTTAGCACTTGTGATTAACCCTATGCAGGTTGCTTCGTCGAGTTCTTTTCTTGTGTCTGCTTTGTCTTCTTTTTCAAAGAACAGTTCGAACAGCTCCCTGAAGAGGATTTGGGGTTGATCTCCTCACGGACATACAAGACACTCAACAATATAATGATGAGGAAGCGAGGTGGCGTGTCAAGTTCGATCAAGTGTTACGAGTGTGGCGAGCCAGGCCACATTAAGGTGGAGTGTCCCAAGCTCAAGGGTAAGGTGATTAAGGAAGATAATAATTACCATCGTCGGCCATCAAAGAACAACAACATCAAGGGTGGCAATTTTCGTCGGACATTTGCTGAAAAAGTTATTTCGGCTATCGAGCATCTGGATTTGAGTGATGTGGAATATGAGAGTTGCGATGAAGACAACTACGATAATGATGATGCTAAAGGTAAGAAGAAGAACAACGACGACTTCACGGGCATGTGCTTCATGGCAAGAAACGACAACAACGACGACAATGACAGTGATCCCGATGAGCTAAGACTATCATATAATGAGCTTGAAGATGGTTTCATTAGACTTGCTATTGAACTGAAAAAGACAAAAAAACTGAAGGAAAATAATTGTTTGGTTGAAAGCTTAACTTCTTAAATCAATAGACTTAGAGCTGTTACTCCTGATAAAGAATCATGTGAGTCTTGTCAAATTTTACATTCTAAGTTGAAGACTGCTAGGTCAATGAATGCATCAAACTTAATTCAACTTAGGAATACAAATGCTAAATTTGATGAATTTATGTTGGCACATGACTCTTGTGATGAAAAGTTAAAATTTGCAAATAATGAAATTGAAAAGCTCAAGTTTAGTTCTCTTACATGTTTAGAGTAAAGTATTTCAAATATTCAAACTAAAATTTGCTCTAATTGTGGACTACTAGAAGCTAGACTTAATTCATCTCAGGAAATAATTCAACAGATACTTTACCATGAGATATCCTCTTGCTCTAACTATACTAAATTTACCATAGAAATAGAAGCTTTGACTAGACAACTTAATGATTTTGCTGAAGAAGAAAAATTGGCCCAGTCTAGTGCTTCTAAGAAACTTGTGAATGAATCTATTAAATACATAACTTGTCTCACTCTAACTAAAGACAATGAGTATCTTAAGGACACTTTAGAGAGATTTTCCTTTAGTAAGAAAATTTTGAATACGATCCTAGACAAGTCAAAAGTGAGTGTTAAACATCAGGGTCTAGGATTTAATTTTGTTGAGTATGTCAAGAATAATCCTTCTAAGGTTGTTAAGCTTCTTGAACCTAAATTTTTTGAAGTAGAATCTAAACCAAAATAAATTATTTTTAAATCGGCTGTTATTGCAAAGGACCCATCTACCAAAGTGGGTGATGTAAAGGCAATAGATACAACTTTTCATCAAGATAAGAATAAATGCACTCATTATGATAGAGAGAGTCATTTGGTTCAAATTTACTTTTCGAAAGCAAAGGAAGAAAAGAAAGACATGTTAAGGAAGATTTCTCATACTGGAGTGGAGTTTGCTCAAGCTTCTTATCATCGCTTTGCTCCCTCTAAACAATTTTATGTAGGTTTAGGAGTTTCTACGACTGGACCGGTACGATCGGCGTCTGTCACGCGGTCATACCTGCCAGCAGTCAAACCGACACGTATACTACAGTCTGACCGGCAGTACCCATAATGTCAAAAAAAATCTCTACCTATTGTTGCTTCTGTTCGTCGCGTATCTCAGTACTGGTTACCTAAAGCTTTATTCTGTAACCCCAGTACTAAGATACCGATGATTGTTCGTGCTTTGTAGGATCGTTGCAAGCGAAAGGAGAACATATGATTCATTGACTTCAGTTGCTCTCTCCACATGACCGGAGACTCTCGATGATTCCTCTCCCTCATTCATGCCACCGGTGATGAGATGATTACTTTTGGGGACAATGCTCAAAGACGGGTTCTTGCAAAAGGTACTGTGCGCATCAACGACAAATTCATTTTAAAAACGTTGCTCTTGTCAGTAAGTTGAGCTATAATTTGCTTTCATTTTCACAGTTGATAGACGATAATCTTGAGGTGAGCTTTAAAAAGCATTCATGCTGCATTTTAGATTCATATGGCTATTTAGTATGTAAAATTATTCGAGTTAGTCATTTGTTTAAGGGCGACTTTTCATATTCATCATCCTCTGATCTTACGTGTCTTGTTTCATTTGTTTTTAAGGAGGTCATGTTGGTTTTGATTATCTTGTTCGTATCAGTAATGCGGATCTAGTTAGAGGATTGCCTAATCTTAAAATTGAAAAGTCAATGGATTTTGTTTGTTCACCCTGTGTCACGGTAAGATGATATCTGCATCACATCCTCCTCTCACACTTGTTATGACTGATTCACCTGGTCAATTGTTTCACATGGATACTGTAGGTCCTGCTAGAGTTCAGTCAGCTGGAGGTAAATGATATATTCTTAGGTCTAGATACTCTTAGGTCTTTTTCATGGCATCTAAGGATGAATTTTTTAGTCACTTTAGATAGCTTACCCTTAGACTTGCCACTGAACTACCAGGGGCACTTAGAGAAATTAGATGTGATAATGGAACTGAATTCAAGAACTCATCATTTGTTTCTTTTTATACTGAAAAAGGTTTAGATCATCAATTCTCTTCAGCTCGTGTGCTACAACAGAACAATGTTGTAGAACGTAAAATAGAACTTTGGTTGAGATGGCTAGAACAATGCTAAATGAACATGCTACTCCTAGGAAGTTTTGGGCTGAAGCTATTTCTACTGCGTGCTATATTTCTAATAGAGTATTTTTACGAGCTAAATTGCATAAGACTTCCTATGAACTTCGTTTTGGTCATTCCCCTCAAATTTCTCACTTGGGAGTGTTTGGATTACGATGTTTTATTCTTAAACATAGAAATCTTGATAAATTTGAATCTAAATCCTCAGATGGTATTTTTCTTGGATATGCAGCTCACACTCAAGGTTATTGTGTATTCAACTTAGAAACTAACAAAATTATTGAGACCTGCGAGGTCACTTCTGATAAGGCTAGTCCTGGTATTAGACCTGACAATGCAAGTATACAGGCAAATGACGTACCCGAAGACTTCTTCTATGACTCTAATAGCGACGAAAGGGTAACCCCGATTCACACTTCGACACACGTATCTACACCGATGGAGTCTATAGCTAGTGGCTCTGATCCTACCTCTAATGAGGTAGAGGCCACTACTACTACACCTATAACACAACGACACCTCAGGCTCCTCTGCATATTCAACGACGTCATCCTCCTGAACAAATGATTGGTAAGTTAGATGAGAGAGTTTTTCATAACAAGTATAACTCCGATGCCTCATATGCTTATGCTGCTTTTGTTTCCTCTTTTGAACCCCAAGATGTAAGTCACGCTTTATCTGATGAGTCTTGTATTAATGTCATGCATGAGGAATTAGAAAATTTTGAGCGTAATAAAGTCTGGACTTTAGTTTCACCTCTCATGGTCATAATGTTATTGGAACTAAATAGGTTTTTAAGAATAACCAAAGTGATAATGGTGTTGTTGTTCGAAATAAGGCTAGACTTGTGGCTTATGGTTTTACCCAGATAGAAGGTCTTGATTTTGGTAAAACTTTTGCACCTGTTGCTCAATTAGAAGCCATTAGAATTCTTTTAGCATTTACTGCATCTAAGGGTTTCAGGTTGTATCAAATGGATGTTAAGAGCGCTTTTCTTAATGACTATATTGAGGAAGAAGTGTATGTAAGACAATCACTGGGTTTTGATAATCCTAAATTTCCTGATCATGTCTACAAACTGTCCATAGCTTTATATGGTTTAAAACATGCACCTAGAGCATGGTATGATAGGCTTAAATCATATTTGCTTAAAAATAATTTTCAAATGTGCAAGGTAGATAAAACATTGTTTACTCTCAAACATGGAAATAATCTTTTACTCATTCAGATTTATGTGGATGATATCATCTTTGATGGTTCCTCTCATGCTCCTGTTTTTAAGTTTTCAGATATTATGAGCAGGGAATTTGAGATGAGCATGATGAGAGAACTCACGTGCTTCCTAGGCTTTCGATCAAGCAATCAAAGCTGGGTATTTTTGTTCATCAAACCAAGCACACTAAGGATCTCTTTCGTCGCTTCAACATGGGGACAAATAAACTAGTCTCCACACCAATAAGATCCACTACAGTGTTAGACCCTAACGAGAATGGAGAGTCCGTTGATCAAAAAGAATATAGAAGCATGATTGGGTCACTTCTGTATCTCACTGCTTCAAGGCCAGGCATTCACTTTGTTGTATGTCTTTGTGTTCGCTTTCAAGCTTCCCCACGTGCTTCACATCGTCAGGTAGTTAAGCACATTTTCAGGTATCTTCAGTCAACTTTAAAATTTGGTCTACGGTATTATTCTTCATATTGCCTTACCCCTTAGAGCTTATTCAGATGCGGATTTTGGGGGTTGTAGAATTGATAGGCAGAGTACTTCTGGCACGTGTTACTTTTTAGGCACATCTCTTGTTTCTTAGACTTCTAGGAAGCAGTTGTCTATTGTACTTTCCACCACTGAGGCTGAATATGTAGCGGCTCCTTCTTGTTGCTCACAATTGTTATGGATATCAGCTACGGTCAAGGATTTTGGATTATAATTGGATAGTGTACAACTTTTCTGTGATAACACTAGTGCTATTTGTATTGCAAAAAATCCTATGCAATATTCAAAAACCAATCGCATCGATATTTGGTATCATTTTTTTAGAGACCATATAGAAAAGAGAGATATTGCTTTGCATTTTATTGATACAGATTCTGTAATATCCCAATTTGTTGATCTTTTAAAAATTGTTTATTAGTAGTTGTTGGAAATTCCACCATTTGGATTTTATTTGAATTTTAATTTAAGCTTAATATGGATTTTTACCATCAAAACAATTTAATATGATTAATTCCAACATCAACAATTGTCAAAACTATTTTACTTGGATTCTATGTGCTTGGATATATTTTCTAGATTTTTCTAGAATTTTTCTGAGTTCATTTGCTATTTTCTATTTGCTATGTGGATTTTCTGGCATTTTCTAAAAAGAAAAACTAATTTAGAATCTCATAATAGTATTCGGGTCGAAACCCAACCCTATTTCCGTCGACCCAGCACTGTGCATCCCATTTCTCTTTGGTTGCTGCCCGCGCGCCTCACCTCTGACTGACACGTGTGCCCCGCTTGTCAGTCTCTCCCTTTATCTCCTCGCGTGCGCACCCCGCCGCTGATGCGTGGGCCCCACCGCCTTCATCGTCTCCACGTCGCCATCGTCCTCGCAGAGTCCCGTCTGCGTCAGCCATGGCCGGAGCTCGAGCTCCATCTGACAAACGGAATCTCGAACTAAATCACCCTGGATTTCCGCGTCAACTCTTATCTCCTATCTCCCCGCATCAAAATCCGACCAAATCATATCCTGTATTGGTTTCTATCTCCTAGATTTATGAATTTGATTCCGTGTTCATCACAGACTCAATTTGGGGATTCCTTATCCCAGCATGCCCAGACCCTATCAAAGACACCCGAGGTTCGCTAGCACCTCCGCAACCCAAAGCCCCCACCCTCATCATCCCGAGAACCCTAGCACCACCGCAATCCAAGTTTTAGGTTTTCGGCTGAAGCTTTTCGTTTTTCAAATTGCACCGCTTCCGTCTCCGCCTCGTCGAAGTCGACTGCAATGCTGAGTATGCCGTCACCGGAGCTCCCTCGCGCAACCTTCCACGCCGCTGGAACATCACCGGAGTCGAATCCCGACAACAGCCGTGTCTTCTTCTCTGCTAAAACCTCGTCGCTGGCCACCACCGTTCACCTCGACCACCAGTGAGTGCACCCACAAGTGTGCAATTGTGCCAACTTCGCGTTGGTACCACCCACCACCGGCGAGCCGCCGCCATTCTCCAACGACCATCGGGTCCAGAGCCGCGCCACCGCTGATCCGACGTGTTCATCCACGTGCACAACCACATTAGCCTTCGCACATACGTGTCGTCCTAAGTGGTGCTGCATCAGTGGCCACGTATATCTTTGATCATATTGCATCCAGTTTTCAAAATACTTTGATCCAAATTATTGCATTTTACTTTAAGTATTTATTTAAATGTTTTTGGTTTAGTTATTAATCCAATTTGTTACATTCACCTTGTCATTGTTATGTCATGATATTTTATCACCCTAGGTTGGTTCATTACTAGTTGGTATTATCATAGCACTAACGTGTGTTGGTTAGATACAAGTAGATTGCTTAGCCATGTTACGAGTCATCATTTAATGTGAGTTGCAAATATAAACGTGACTAAGTGATTATAGAACTTTATGTAAAATTGTGTGCGCTGTGTGCTATTACTCGTTGATGGCATATGTTGTACTTAACCAACAGGGTACTTAACCAACAGGGTGGGAAAAGGTTTAGACTGAGGCAAGTGGTGGATACTGTGTGATATGGTAGAAACTGTGTGCATGGGAATATTGTTCTGTCTGATATTAGTTAGAAATTGGAAGTCTAAGGACTTAATTTGTGTGCCATTAAACTGGGCCTTCCGTACAACCACATGCCTGATGGGGACAGGCCTAACTTAGTAGGTTATAGAGTCTTGATATTGATTACTTAGGCTGATAGGTTAGGCTGTGCGCCAGGATGGAGGTGTGTTTATGTCCCAGTGACAACTCACATCGTGGGAGGTTCACCGCTTCCCTATCCAACGGTGTATGTCGTACCAAGAGCTGTGTGCATAAATTGGACAGTGGTAAAGCACATCGGGAGTGTCAATCCTTGAGATGAAGTTCCTAAAATGTTTTGTTATGATTAGTGCTAGCTACACTAATTATATCGTGTGGGTAAAGTGTACAACCTCTGCAGAGTGTTAATCAATCTATTCAAACAGTTGCGTCCGCGGTCGTGGATATGCTCGGGATTTCACACGAGGGTTAGATTTTCATAAAACAAATGGGATGGGAGCTGTGTGATCTATGTCATATGGTTGTGTGAATAACCTGTTTATACTTTGTGATCTTTGTGAAAACAACTGTTACACTACTACTGTTTATTTGTTTTAAACATGTTTTCAATCTATTATTCATATTCAATTGCAAATGTTACATTTATGCAAAATAACCACAGAAGTCATTCATTTGGAATAAACCATCATCTATAAATTGCATTTTGTGGTATAACTTGCGAGTACGGTTGTGTACTCATACTTGCTGCAAACATTCAACAGAAGTGAAGGAGTCTTCGCCTGCATTTGAGGAGGAGTTCTACGAAGGTGCTGATCGTTAGAATCTTGATCCCAGTCGGTTGCCTGTGGCGAATTAATGGGATTCTGTTAGAGTTTATTTATTTCACTGCTTATTTCTTTGTTGCTAGCCCTGCGATACTTAATAAATGTAAACTCGACCATAAGGTCCTAACCATTATTTGCTATTCAAATTACTTGTTTATGCTATTATTTCATTTGTGTGGATTGATATTCATCTATGTTGACACTGTGTGCACTAGCGTGATTCAGGACTAGTGCAGAATAAACAGAGGGTCCAGAATTACATTTTTGAGTCCTGACAGATTCTCAAGTTGCTGATATTATCACAAAACCGCTTGATTCTGCAAGGTTTGCTCTTTTGCATAGTGAGTTGGGTGTGTTGCATCCTGTAAGATTATTCTGAGGGGGGGGGGGGCTTGTCGTTTAAAATCGTAGAATCTTTGTTTTTTATACTTGTCAAACAATTAATCAAGTCCAAGCCATTGAAATCAAATGAGGTCTAGAGCTCTCTTTATCATATTTACTCATGTGCTGTGTAGCTTTGATCATGACTGGTTATAATTACTTTTCCACATTTGAACTAAAGCATGACATGGCGGTATACTTTGACTAGAATGATTATAGCTAGTATTTTGCGATTTTCATCGAAAAGGATTAGCTTAATTGTGAGTCTTACTTTAAATCTTGGCTATGAAGCTTGTATGTTTCTTATTGCAATCTTTTTATATTCACTCAATTTGGCATGTTATAAAAAGAGAAAAAAATGAGAAAGAGAAAATTGAAAAGATGAATGCTTCAAGTATGCCATACATATCTATATATACAAATAAAAAGAGCATAAAATGTGCTCAAATGACAAGAAGTATGTTTCAAGTATGTCACAATTAAAAAGAAGTATGCTACAAGCATACCACCATTGAAAAGAAGTATGCTCCAAGCATGCCACATGCTAAAGACTTGAGTTGGAATGATAGGTTGTTACATGAGACTGGTAGCTCATCTAGATTTAACGTTTACCTCACTTTTAGGCTTTAACTTTTCATAGTGATATCTTGTTGTGCTCTTTATAATCGGCTTCATCACTGTTGAGATGCATGTCTTTAATTTAACTTGCTTAATCATTTTAAAGACTTGTTTTGTCATTGCTATGTGGTATATGACGTTATATGATCGAGATAGCTCTACTTAAAAAAGATGGATTGGTTATTTTACTAAATCAATACGAAGTGACTTGGATAATCTACAAAGCTTCTAGATTTTTACTCTCCTTGTTCCTTTGTTTTAGAATTATTCTTTCTCTGAAGTTCTTGAGGTTTACATTGCCAAAAGGGGAGAAAATGGGAGAAATTTGCTTCCCTTGTATTGAGGGGGAGTTTTTCAGCTGTGGTTTTGAAGTGCTTGCTTTGCATCTTTGAAACTTTCTATTCATAAATTTTACTTCTTTTTCAAAAATTCAACTCATGTTTTCTCTTTCAAAAATTCAACTCACGTTTTTTAAGTGTTGTCAATGTATTCATCAACGGGGATATTGTTAGACCATGTGGCTAGGTCTAAAATTTTCTAGGTCTAAATTTTTTTAACTGATGAATAATTGATAATGTTATTTACTGATGTTATTTGAGACGTGTCGTGTTGTGTAGACTTATATCGGTCAAGTTGGGAAGAACTTGTATCGGGAAAATAAGTTGTTTTGGTCTTTGCATGTGCAGGGTAACTCGGAGGCGATCGTCGTCTACGGCGGTGACCAAGAAATGGTTTGGTACGAAGTCATGGTCCAGAGGATCAAGGAAGCTAGAGGAGACAGTTGGGTTCGAGTTGGAGCGCATGGAGATCAAAGATAGATGATATGTGTTAGAGCTACGGAGGTCCGGTTGGAGGCTATGACATGTGAGAATTTTGGGGTGTCCAAAATTGGGATTAGATTGATTTTTGTTTGGTATCCTAGGACTATTCACGGGGGATGGTATAGGGTGATGGCAGTTGTACAAGGTTGGTGTTCATGTACGTGGATGATTAGGTGCTAATAGTGGCATGCATTATGGGTTGTTGATGCATGTATGCTGGGCCGGGCTGGAAGACATTATGGCTTGTGGCTGTAGACGTGTACGAGTATGCGCTGTAGACGCGTACGAGTATGTGTTGGGCGCGTATAAAAGTGCTACCTGCGGCTTGAAAAAGATGATTTTTTTGCTAGGGTTTGAGGGCTACTTTGAGGGCACTTTGTAGCCATAAACATTATGATCCAGAAATAATATTGTTGTGTTAGCTTTGGCGGCTGTGGTTTTCGTTCATGGGCGAGAACAGAAAACTAATCTAGAAAAAGCTGCTGGAGGCGATGTGCTAGCAGCAGGCATCACGGTCGAGCGCGCGGGAGGCTTTGCGGGTTGGTCGCTAGTGGCTTCATTTGTGTGACGTGTAAAGTGCTGGTGCTAGCGCCGACTGTGCGAGACGTGAGGGGTGGCTGTGAGTGGAGGGCGTGAGATTGCTTTTCTTCTCCACGTAAGTTGTGCATCTTCTAATCGTTTCTTGTTGTTTCCTGTTCACGTAAGTTCGTGTTATGCGTGTACTGCTAGTTGCGAGCAAAAGTATTACTCTATCTTTTGTATGAATGCATGCTGGAATCAACAGCTGCAAGAGAGACTAGCAAAGCACTTGGTTCATCTTTTGTATGCATGTGTGTTTGATCAACAGTAGGGAGAAATTGAGTTAGGGTAAAAAAGGAAGAAAAATCTTATACAATCATTCAAACCCCGCCCCCTCTGATTGCCATTAACGATCCTACAGCTATGCTTGTGAATTGTATTTCTTCCTTCCATCCAATTAATGGTAAGGTGAGACCTTAAAACTACTGCCTGATGTGGAGATGTACTTCTGCTCTGCACAAAGAAGGTCACAATTAAGGGCATCTCCAATAGTATCTTTATTGCCGTCTCTTAGCTATGTCACGTCAACAAAATTCTATGTGGACTTCCTGAAGAAACTGTCTTGCACGCGAAACAAGACATGATACATTGATCTACTTTAGTTGACATGCAGACCTGTTTCAAAGAAAAATTATAAAATTTAAATGTTGGAGAGTGTGCTAGAAACTATGTATTGGAGATGTTGTCTCTAAAGATGATGTAGTATATATTAGAGACAGAGTTATCTCTAACTATTGGAGATGCCTTAACGGGGAGAAAGAATCAAAAGTTGAGCATTTGAGATAGTTATGCATCTCGATCACTTGATTTAATATCCTGATTTGTTTGTTCTCCCTAGAGTTATCCTTTTGATCAGCTAGAGGCGTAGCTAAGCTGTTAGTTGTGGAATTAATCAAAGTGGTTAATGTAAGTTAAAAACTGAGGTCTCGATCCTATTCAACATGATCAGCTTATTCTTTGGACCAGCCACAGAGGAGAAGCAAACACCTAGATGAAGAACAACTCATTTATTAGCTAGGAATATCTTAGAAACAGGATACAATACAACTATATACATTGCATTATCTGGTACATGATTGTAATTTAGAATTTCACACATCATGTTGTTGACTACAGCGCGGATAGATCTTTCTGAATATGATGTAGGTGCAGACTAAAAACAGATATATTGCTAGACATATTGCTTTCGTGTATTTTACATTGGTAATTGTGTAATATTCTGAAAAAAAAATGGTAATAATAAATAATTAATTATTAACCTCTTAAGGGCCTGTGTGTAATTAAATAAAATAGTACACATAAAAATAGAATTTCAGAATTTTTTTAGAGCTATATAAATGGATTATGGATTTTCTAGAAAACCCTAGCCTATTCTTTTCTTTTTTCTTTCCAAGCCGCGCCGCCCCAGCAATTTTCCTCCGCGCCGCCAGTTTTTTCTTTTCTTGGGAGCTTGTGTTTGCATGCCATTGAACGCCACAGAAGCCTTCTTGCCGAGCAGAATCTGCGCTTTCTTTGTCGCCATTCTTCTTTGTGCCGCTAGCGCGCTGTCTTAAGCGATCTACTTATTTCTTCTTATTCTTGTCGTTACCGCGCCAGCGTGGAAGCCGGATCGCTGCGGCGTCTTCGAGCGAGCGGCTGCATTGCTTGCTTGCGCGTTACGCGCCGCGTGGAAGCCGGATCGCTTATGCGTCGTCTTCTTGAAGCGGCTACTGCTTCTTCTTCTTCTTGATTTTCCACCGTCGCCGTTCTTTGCTGCGTGGTTTTCTGCCAAACCAGGTGCATGTGAGTGTACTTAATTTCGTAGCATTTATTCTGAATGCATGCAGACCATTAGAACCAAGTTAACTAGCTTAGCAATAATTAGTTAATACTAATTGGTAGTTAATTAACTTGGCCGTAGTATTTTTGTGTATGCATAAATAAGTAGAGATCCGATTTCTGGAGGGTAACGATCTGTAGGTTTGTTTCCTCTCTGTTTTACTAATGTATTTAGAGATTAGAGAGGATTGTAGAATTTTCTAGTCGAAGGCCGGTTTTTAGATCGGATTAGCCCGCTATTTTGTTGTACGATTTATTCGGGTATCTTAATGGCGAATTTTGGAAAGGTCATCTACTAGTTAATTGTAGATAATGTCGATAGCTTTCTTTAGCATATTTTATCATGTCAATCGGACAAGTAGAATTCGAGTTATGATTTTCGGAAGGCTGCTGTCTTTACGGTTGTCGTCTTTCGGCGCCGTTTTGGTAGACTGTAGAGTAAAAATAGTAAATAGCTTAATTAGAGTTTTTGATCTACATGAAAGTTGTAGATAATTATCCAATGGTTCTGTAGAATCTGAGAACGTGAATTTTGGTTGAGTAAAACAAAAGTTATGAATTTAGTAAGACTGCTGTTCCGAAGCGGACAGATGGGCTTTCTGGGCTAAATACGGAGGGTTAGATGATTTAATTGGAAGTCTTTGTAATCTAAGAAAATGTGGATAATTTTATGAAGAATCCAGAATGGGGTGGTTTGTGGTGATCGGACTTTCGAGTCAAAAGTTACGTTCGTTTTAGTTCTAAGACCGCAATGGGTAACTTTTCGGTACCGGAATAGCGTGGTATATTTGGGGACGTGTAGGAGCGATGTCGATTGATTGTTATTCTTGTTGCTGTAGCTTGTATTGAAGTTTGTGTATTTAATATAGGAGAGGCGTCGTGCTTGTTGCCATCTTCTAGCCAAATCGTGCGTCGCAACCAGTAAAGGCAAGTGCATGGTAGACAGCGATCAATGATCATCACTGTGATTCTGTATCTTCTATTACCATTATTGTTGTGCTTTTATTTTGTTTAATTGCAAACAAATAATTGGTATGTTTATATCTTTGTTGACAAGCATGATGAAAAGTTGGACATGATGTTTATGATGGAGTTTGCATTTTCATACATAAGCATCTTGCATATGAGCAGGTGATCATGAATGATCACAACTCCACGGGAGTGGAGGAGGTCCCCGATCCTTATGGAGGAACGGGCTTGAGAGTGAATGTTGTCGCGAGCATTCACTCATGCTATACCGGTATACGCGAAAGAAGTGCATGTGGACATATAGATTAGATTTGCATTGATACATGAGATTAATGGATGTGAATCAAATAGAAGTACCTGTGATGATAATGAAGTTATTGAATCTTTGTTGATTTATTATTGTTCGTTGTTTATGGATGTGTTTCTTTGAGTCGTGGACTCACCCTTGCTCTATTGTTGTCTTTAGGTGATCTTCGAGGATGCCGTAACTGAGAGCGAGTAGAGCACATGGACAACACATGATCATTTGCCATAAGAATCTTTTCATTCACAATTGGTTTACTCTTGGACATGTTAGAGGTTGAATAAAATTTAGGACATCGTTTGGACTAGACTATTTGCTTTATTAATTTGGTTTCATTGGTTGATGCTATTTTGAATTTATTTACAGGTTTTATTCCCTTGCTTATTTATTGTCGTTTGATCCATAATTATGCATGTCCTTTCTGTGGTCCATTGATATGATTATCGTTATTTCCTTGCTGTAAATTTTATAGTGTGTCGATAATTATTAGTTTAAAGAGTAGTGTGGTGGCATTCTAGGCTCAGTGTTGGGCTGGGGTGTTACAGTTGGTATCAGAGCGGGCTTTAGGTCCGTGGTGAATAGATTAACAACTTAGGCAAACTAAAATTGTTAAAATTTGTTTTAGTATTAGTAAATCAACTAAAATTTGCTAATGGTTAACTAACCTAAAATTTGACACACTAGTGCACAGTAGGTTAGAGAGAGGTACGAATATAGTTTTACGCTTCCGTTATGTTGTTTATTGATGCATGAGTTTATTTTGACCTTTGAGCTTATTGTGTATTGTTGATTGTGGTTGATAGCTATGCCGAGGGGTAGAGGACGTGGTCGTGGTGGCCGCGGTCGTGGAGGTCGGGCCCGCGGGCGAGGTTCCGTGGAGCCACCTCCTGTAGCGATTGAGTCGATGGCGAGGGGTTCTTGTTGACCCGCCTCGGTTGGGGCCCAAGATGAGCCCCGCTTTCTTTGAGAGTTGGTGGGAGAGATCCGTGCTCTTCGTCAAGCAGCGCCGCGCACTCGTCTTCGCGGCATCTGTTGTTGCTCCTGTCGCACATCCACCGGTTCCTGAGGCGCGGATGTCACTTCGAGAGTGGATGGGGTTGAGGTTGGATCCGTTTGACGGGTCGGGCACACCGGTCCAGGCAGCGGACTGGTTGCGCTACATGGAGAGGCAGTTTGGAGCTTTAGAGATGTCTTCACCTCAGAGGGTCCGTTTTGTAGCCTTTCAGCTGAAAGGGCAAGCGGATATTTGGTGGGAGGGCGTGTTGTCTTCGAGGACCGCCACTCAAGGGCCAGTCACTTGGAAGGATTTTGTAGATCAGTTCAAGGGGAAGTTCTACCCCTACTCTTTTGTTGAAAAGATGGAGGTTGCCTTGACGACCTTTGCTCAAGGGAAGAGGTCTATTGCTGAGTATGAGGCTGAGTTCAACAACTTGGTTCGCTTTGTCCCTTCAGTAGCGAACGATGATCTTCAGAAGGCCAAGAGGTTCCGTCGGGGTCTCAATTCTGAGTACCGGCATGTGTTGGGAGCTACTCCACTCTGTGACTACAGCTCTGTTGTGGAGCAAGCTAGGGGCATGGAGTTGGAGATCACGCACTCACAAAGGCGGCAAGAAGCCTCGGTGGATGGTAGCTTCGGTGGTGACCAAGAGGAGCTCTAGTGAGGAAGTGGGTCTGCTCAATGACCGCTTTCAAGAAATTCAAGGGAGGACCGCATCTTTCAGTCTAGCGATCGAGGCCGTTCCTTCTTGGCGCCTCGTCCTTTTGCAGTACTCCACCCTTCGTCTGTCCTGTAGGGGCATGCTTTGCTTTAAGTGCGGTGATGGACACCGCACGCTGAGTGCACTTGGACGGAGATTGCCGTCGGTGTGGCCGACCGGTCACAAGGAGCGGGTGTGTCGCCGTAACCCGCTAAGCGTGATCAAGTGGGAGCTGTGCCATCTTCTTCTTCTTGATGGGTCCCGCCGAGGATCTTTCCGGATGATGACTACTCCTCCGGTATGCCATTTCCTTGACTTGGGCGCCTCGGTAGGGTACTCGGCGGCCGCCACCTTCGGCACCGCTTGAGGTTGCACGACCGGCTTTACCGCACCGCCACAATGATTGTTGGGACTCGCCGCCCAGTCGTCGTCTTTCGCCATGGCGCCACAGAGTGTACGCCATGCCTCTCGCAGAGTCTGCGGGTCGTCTGGACGTGGTGAGTACTTTGCTTGTGGATTCGTTTGATGCTTTAGTCCTTTTTGATTCGGGGCTACCTTTTCGTTTGTCTCGACGGCGTTTGCTAGGAGAGCGAACTTGAGTATGCTGATGGATTTCTCGATCGGTGTTAGTTAGTTCTCCGGGGTATTATTGCTAGTTCTACTTGCTTGTCCCGGTGTTCTATTATTATTGATGGAGAGAAGTTCACGGCGAATTTGATAGTTATACAAATGGAGCCGTTCGGCGTTATCTTGGGTATGGATTGGTTGCACTCTTATCGAGCCGTGATCTCCTGTTTACGTAGAGAATGCGGTCTCTGCGCACCTCGTGCAGGAGACTTTGACCTTCAGGAGTGCGCCTCGCGCTCTCTTCGATCTTGCCGGATGTTCCGGTCGCGTGAAAATCGGGCTTCTTTTAGCTCTTGCCGAGAAACCGAGTGTGGCTTCGCAGATTGAGGAGATTCGGTGGTTAGTGATTACCGGATGTGTTCCGGTTGAGCTTCGGGCTTGCCACCTGCGCGAGACGTGGAGTTTCGCATTGATCTTGTTCCGGGTACTCGTCCCATCTCGATGTCTCCATATCGATTAGCACGTCCGTTTCAGGACGAGTTGAAGAAGCAATTGGATGATTTGTTGGCTAAAGGTTTGATCAGGCGTAGTGTATCGCCGTGGGGAGCTCTGCTACATTCACGAGAGAAGAAGGATGGGAGTTGGCGCATGTGTATTGATTATCGTGCGCTTAATGCGGTCACAATCAAGAACAAATATCCATTGCCCCGCATTGAGGACTTGTTTGATCGCTTGAATGGAGCTCAAGTATTCTCCAAGATCGATCTCGATCGGTATAATCAAATCCGTGTGCGTGAGCAGGATGTAGAGAAGACTGCTTTCTCCACCAGGTATGGGCATTATGAGTATAAAGTTATGTCCTTTGGATTGACTAATGCACCTGCTATTTTTATGGAGACCATGAACAACATGTTGCATGAGTATCTAGATGATTTCGTGGTGGTGTTCATTGATGATATTCTTATCTATTCCAAGACCAATGAGGATCATGAGCGTCATTTGAGGCTGGTTTTAGAGACTTTGAGAGACCACAAGTTCTATGCTAAGTTGAAGAAGTGTGAGTTCTGGATTTCAGAAGTGGGTTTTACGGGTCATGTGATTAACCCTCAGGGTATTGCTTGTTGATCCTAGCAAGGTATCCACAGTGGTGGATTGGAAGAGGCCGACTAGTGTGAAGGAGGTGAGGAGTTTTCTGGGTTTGGTGGTTATTATCGGCGTTTTGTGCAGGATTTCTCTATCATTGCCAAGCCGATGTCTCACTACTCGAAAGGTGTGAGATTCAGTGGACCGATGAGTGTGAGCCTAGATTTACGCATTTTGAAGGACAGTTGGTGACCTCTCCTATTCTCACTCTTCCCGAGCCGGGAAGCGGTTCTGATCTTTTCAGATGCGTCTCGAGTGGGTCTTGGCTGTGTTCTCATACAAGACGGTAAGGTGATTGCTTATGCGTCGAGACAGTTAAAGAAGCACGAGCAGAATTATCCCACTCATGACTTGGAGTTGGCTGCAGTTGTCTTTGCTCTCAAGATTTGGAGGCATTATCTATACGGCGAGCCTTGTGATATTTTCACAGATCACAAGAGTCTCAAGTATATCTTCACTCAGAAGGATCTGAATTTGAGGCAAAGGAGGTGGTTGGAGTTGATCAAGGACTACGATCTTACTATTCAGTATCATCCAGGCAAGGCCAATGTTGTTGCAGATGCTCTTAGTCGCAAGGCGACTCCCGCTACTCTAGATTGCCTTATTGCTGATTTTGATCGCATGGGAATATCTTATTGTTATGCGGGCACGACACATGTTGAGACACAGTTGATTCTTGAGTCAGCTATTCGGGCCGTGTCTGGAAGCACAACAGAGTGATTGGTTATTACAGGAGGTTAGGAAGCGTCTGGATGAGGGCAAAGAGGGTGATTTTAGTATGGATGATTTTGGTACTTTGAGGTTTAAAGGTCGCCTTTGCGTGCCGCAAAAGGCAGAGGTCAAAGATGATATCTTAAGGGAGGCACATCGCACTCCGTACACTGTTCATCCTGGTGAGACTAAGATGTATCGAGATCTGAAACAGAATTTTTGGTGGAAAAGAATGAAGGTGGACATTGCTAATTATGTGGCTTCTTGCGGTGTTTGTCAGCAAGTGAAAGCTGAACACAAGCGTCCTGCAGGGTTGTTGCAGCCTTTGGAGGTACCCCAGTGGCCTTGGGATGATATCTCTATGGACTTTGTGGTGGCGTTACCTCGTTCGCCGCGAGGGAAGGATGCAGTTTGGGTAGTGGTGGATCGATTCAGCAAGTCTGCGCACTTTATTCCTATTCGCACGACAAATTCAGCGAGTGATCTAGCTCCTATTTATGTGCGTGAAATAGTAAGACTGCATGGTGTGCCAAAGACCATCATTTACGCGAGGGGCCAAGTTTGTCTCAAGTTACGGGAAAGTCTGCAGAGTGCATTGGGCACACAGCTCCGCCTTAGTACAGCGTTTCACCCACAGACAGATGGGCAGTCAGAGCGTACTATTCAGACTTTGGAGGACATGTTGCGATCTTGTGTTTTGTCTTGGAAGGGTAGTTGGGAGGACCAGTTGCCACTTGCAGAGTTTGCTTATAATAATAGTTACCATTCCAGTATTAGAGCCGCGCCATTTGAGGTTCTCTATGGGCGGAAGTGCAGATCGCCGCTTTGTTGGGATGCGATTGGAGAGAAGGCGATTTTGGTCCGGATGGATTGAAGACCGTTGAGCGTGTCGCCATGGTGAGGCGAATCATTAGCGGCTCGAGTAGACGAAAAGTTATCTTGATTTGAGGAGGCGTGACTTGGAGTTTGCGGTGGGTGACCAGGTGCTTTTGAGAGTGTCTCCCACCAAAGGTATTGTTCGGTTCGGTACCAAAGGGAAGCTTAGCCCGAGGTACGTTGGACCGTTCTCGATTATTGCAAGAATTGGGAAGTTAGCCTACCGCCTGGACCTTCCTGAATCCATGCGCGGAGTTCACAATGTGTTTCACGTCTCGATGCTGAGAAAGCTTTTGAGAGATCCAGAGCATAAGATTTCATTAGAGCCGCTGACTATTGAGCAAGACCTCACGGTTAAGTCGCGTCCGTGCCGCGATTCGGAGAGGTCGGAGCGAGTCTTTGAGGCACAAGACGTTGGTATACGTCAAGGTCTTTGTGGACACATCGAT
The DNA here is from genome assembly GCA_036346395.1 of Hsuehochloa calcarea. NCBI lineage: Eukaryota > Viridiplantae > Streptophyta > Magnoliopsida > Poales > Poaceae > Hsuehochloa > Hsuehochloa calcarea. The sequence continues at coordinate 17,321,698 of CM070595.1, read as the reverse complement.
CCGAGAGAGGCGACTTGGGAGTTGGAGTCTCGCATGCGCGAGCAGTACCCAGAGTTGTTCACGTCGGGTATGTGTTATTTTGTTGTTTAATTTCAGCAGTGTAGTTTTATTTGAGTAGCACGGCGAGTAGAATTCGGGGTCGAATTTCGTTAAGGGGGGTAGAATGTAATATTCTGAAAAAAATGGTAATAATAAATAATTAATTATTAACCTCTTAAGGGCCTGTGTGTAATTAAATAAAATAGTACACATAAAAATAGAATTTCAGAATTTTTTTAGAGCTATATAAATGGATTATGGATTTTCTAGAAAACCCTAGCCTATTCTTTTCTTTTTTTCTTTCCAAGCCGCGCCGCCCCAGCAATTTTCCTCCGCGCCGCCAGTTTTTTCTTTTCATGGGAGCTTGTCTTTGCTTGCTTGCCATTGAACGCCGCGAAGCCTTCTTCTGCCGCAGATCTGCGCTTCTTGTCTGCTTCTTCTTGTCTTGCCAGCGCTTTGTCTTAAGCGATCTTATTTCTTCTTATTCTTGTCGCGTTACTGCGCCGCGTGGAAGCCGGATCGCTGCGCGTCTTCTTCTGCCGCGAAGCGATCGGCTTCTTCTTATTCTTGTTGCGTTACGCGCCGCGTGGAAGCCGGATCGCTTGCGCGTGCTGCTGCCGAGCGACTGCTGCTGCTGCTGCTGATTTTCCAGCCGTCGCCGTTGCTGCTGCGTGGTTTTCTGCCAAACCAGGTGCATGTGAGTGTACTTAATTTCGTAGCATTTATTCTGAATGCATGCAGACCATTAGAACCAAGTTAACTAGCTTAGCAATAATTAGTTAATACTAATTGGTAGTTAATTAACTTGGCCGTAGTATTTTTGTGTATGCATAAATAAGTAGAGATCCGATTTCTGGAGGGTAACGATCTGTAGGTTTGTTTCCTCTCTGTTTTACTAATGTATTTAGAGATTAGAGAGGATTGTAGAATTTTCTAGTCGAAGGCCGGTTTTTAGATCGGATTAGCCTGCTATTTTGTTGTACGATTTATTCGGGTATCTTAATGGCGAATTTTGGAAAGGTCATCTACTAGTTAATTGTAGATAATGTCGATAGCTTTCTTTAGCATATTTTATCATGTCAATCGGACAAGTAGAATTCGAGTTATGATTTTCGGAAGGCTGCTGTCTTTACGGTTGTCGTCTTTCGGCGCCGTTTTGGTAGACTGTAGAGTAAAAATAGTAAATAGCTTAATTAGAGTTTTTGATCTACATGAAAGTTGTAGATAATTGTCCAATGGTTCTGTAGAATCTGAGAACGTGAATTTTGGTTGAGTAAAACAAAAGTTATGAATTTAGTAAGACTGCTGTTCCGAAGCGGACAGATGGGCTTTCTGGGCTAAATACGGAGGGTTAGATGATTTAATTGGAAGTCTTTGTAATCTAAGAAAATGTGGATAATTTTATGAAGAATCCAGAATGGGGTGGTTTGTGGTGATCGGACTTTCGAGTCAAAAGTTACGTTCGTTTTAGTTCTAAGACCGCAATGGGTAACTTTTCGGTACCGGAATAGCGTGGTATATTTGGGGACGTGTAGGAGCGATGTCGATTGATTGTTATTCTTGTTGCTGTAGCTTGTATTGAAGTTTGTGTATTTAATATAGGAGAGGCGTCGTGCTTGTTGCCATCTTCTAGCCAAATCGTGCGTCGCAACCAGTAAAGGCAAGTGCATGGTAGACAGCGATCAATGATGATCACTGTGATTCTTTATCTTCTATTACCATTATTGTTGTGCTTTTATTTTGTTTAATTGCAAACAAATAATTGGTATGTTTATATCTTTGTTGACAAGCATGATGAAAAGTTGGACATGATGTTTATGATGGAGTTTGCATTTTCATACATAAGCATCTTGCATATGAGCAGGTGATCATGAATGATCACAACTCCACGGGAGTGGAGGAGGTCCCCGATCCTTATGGAGGAACGGGCTTGAGAGTGAATGTTGTCGCGAGCATTCACTCATGCTATACCGGTATACGCGAAAGAAGTGCATGTGGACATATAGATTAGATTTGCATTGATACATGAGATTAATGGATGTGAATCAAATAGAAGTACCTGTGATGATAATGAAGTTATTGAATGCTGTTGATTTATTATTGTTCGTTGTTTATGGATGTGTTTGCTGAGTCGTGGACTCACCCTTGCTCTATTGTTGTCTTTAGGTGATCTTCGAGGATGCCGTAACTGAGAGCGAGTAGAGCACATGGACAACACATGATCATTTGCCATAAGAATCTTTTCATTCACAATTGGTTTACTCTTGGACATGTTAGAGGTTGAATAAAATTTAGGACATCGTTTGGACTAGACTATTTGCTTTATTAATTTGGTTTCATTGGTTGATGCTATTTTGGACTGTTTACCTGGTTTTATTCCCCTTGCTTATTTATTGTCGTTTGATCCATAATTATGCATGTCCTTTCTGTGGTCCATTGATATGATTATCGTTATTTCCTTGCTGTAAATTTTATAGTGTGTCGATAATTATTAGTTTAAAGAGTAGTGTGGTGGCATTCTAGGCTCAGTGTTGGGCTGGGGTGTTACAAATTGCACGTAAGGCAAGGGTATATATATTTCAGTGTATGTGTAATCTGTTTTTTTTTCCTGTTTTTATTGATTTTCATGTCGCTATTTATGTTTTGGTGTGTTGAGTACCAAACTAGATTTTCATTTCGTGCTTGTTGCTTGATCTAGTTCAAGAGGAGATGGAACAAATCTATCAGTTCTGAGATACATTATTTGGTCATGTAAAATGTCACATCTCAATTCTAAAGTGACTTTTTACCCGTGTGCACATCCAGGTCTCACTTTCCCCTAAATAGAATCATCATCAATAATCTTCCCAAGTTGCAACTTGCAACCACACATAGCACACGGTTTTACTTACGCTCAAGCTGATTACCAAGCATTAATCCTCAATATATCCATCTAGTATCTATGACATCATAATTAAGCTGAGCAAAGCCTTAGCTAGATATGTAGACGCCACGACGGCCAGTGACCAAGGCCGAGTAGGGCACCTCACCAGGAAGTCGGCCAAGAAACAACCTCATCATGTCCTCCCACGATCCCAGCAGCCCCACCACGGCCGACGTCGCCGCCAGATACGGGGTGTGCGACACGGTGGTGCTCGTCTGCCTCGCCTTCGCGTCCGGCCTCATCGTCCTCACCGTGGTCGTCTGCTTCAAGCGCGCGTTCGAACAGGCCGGCTACGCCGCTGCCGCCGTGGGCGGCCGTGCGGCGTCCCTGGCCAGTGGCGGCCGCAGCCGGCGCGGGCTGGCGCCGTCGGCGCTCGCGGCGATCCCCAAGTTCGCGTACCGAAGGGGCGCGGCGCGGCGCGGGGACGGCGCGGACGGCGCTGGCGGGTGGGCGCAGTGCGCGATCTGCCTCGGCGTGGTGCGGGAAGGAGAGCTCGTGCGGCGGCTGCCGGCGTGCGGGCACCTGTTCCATGTCGAGTGCATCGACATGTGGCTCTACTCGCACGCCACGTGCCCTCTCTGCCGGTGCGACGTCGGCGAGGAGGCCGGCGATAAAGTTTGATCAGAGTCACTCCGATCGAGTTGTGGTTATCCTGTACTTGTGATGGTAAGCATGGTTTGAGAAATTTTTAGGAGGACCGCGTATGCCAGTTAGAGTTTCATTTTGGCATTGCAAACAATGTTTTCTAGTAACCTCTTCGATCTGTTCTTGATATACCTACTATGCAGTGATGATGTGGATTAAGTATTGAACATATCTAGATCAGAGGACCTTACAAGTAACGATCGATGATAGAGATTTGGATTAGATAGGGGACTTGAATAAAATATGGCATGGTTCCATGATCCATCTGGGTAATGGCAGCACTGGTGCAAGGGGCCAAAGACATATTATAAGAACAATAATTTAGTTCGTCATCCTGATTTGGTGGTAGCGAATGTGAGATAACCTATGAAATGGAATGGGTACTTCTATCTTTCATGTTCATTTGTGATGTCTGCTCCAGAACTTGCCTGCTCCTATGCACCTAACTCAAGGTCAAGCTGCCAACATAGTAGTATCATCTGTTCTGTGCTGCTGCGTGGATTGACAGATCATTTTTTTGTCTAGAACTACTGAGCTGAACTACAAGCGTCACTGAAAATATCCTCTGTCACTGTTACATATTCGTTGTCACGGTTCAATAAATTCTTTTGAGTTTGGTAGAGCAGCTTGATCAGAATCTCCCAGCTAGCTGCTAGAAAGCAAAAAAAGGTTTGACATAGTCAGACTTTGATGGGCGTTTCCCCATCCATCACGAATTCATGATGTGTCAAGCATCAATTGGATGATGGCACGTGTCCTGTAATGTAACAGTGACAGACGATGCATAGATAGGATTTTTGGGTGGAAAGTTAATGCCACCCAGCAAATTAAATCGCACGATCCACGAATCTTAAAGCAAACAATCTTTCTTCATCTCTTAAGGTTGCTCCTGTATTGCGAGCGCTGAAATAAAAGAAAAGGAGAAAAGTGAGGTTTTTTTTTTCGCGATTCGTGCGTGCTACGCGCCTATGTAATTTGGGATATTGCGGTCCTATCATGGATCTCATGGGCTGCATTGTATTGGTAGGGTAGGACAGAGCATTGGGCTGACCAATGCTACCGAGCCCAACTGGGCCGTGAGCTGATTTTTCGTGTGTGCGAGATGCAACTGTGTAGGAACCGTTATCGGGCTAGTTTGCGGTTGTTCTATTGTGATAAACCGTGTCGTAGAATTTAGTTTGTTATAAGGTAATTATTTTTGATAAATTATGGGCTCGGCCTAACAGCTAACTCATGTATAGGCACTTTATTTCAAACCCTAGCAGGGGTTGTAGTCTATAAATAGGGGGTGCTAGTCATTGTAAAAGATTGATCGTATGAAGAGCAATAAAGAGAAGCAAGAAGCTCCTACATCTCTGTGTCCAATCTACTATTCTGTTCTTATATTCTTGCATTGCTTGATGCGATTCTATGTTTGTCTACGAGGTTATCGTTTGGATTGAACTCGCCAGCGACGGTTTCTCAACACGTTATCAGTTATCGACTCTCCTCGCATCGAAAGGTAACCGTCGAAAAACGACACTCGTAGATTGAATCGTTTTTCTAGATTGCTTTCAATTCTACAAATTTAGCTTTCTAGATTGGTTTTTCTACGGTGCAAATCCGTTCTAATCTACCGCGAGCCGACTTGAAGTCGCCGGCACAATGTCGATCGGTAGATTGCGTGAAAGATTGGATGTCGATTGTACTGTAAATTGAAATTGCAAATTCGTTCTGACCTACTGCGAGCAGACTCGAAGTCGCCTGCCAAACTAATTGGTGGAGGTATGAACAGTATCCACATGCACAATACTCATATATACAGTAACTAAAAAAATGGCTAATAGCCTCCACGGCCGCCCAAAGCCGGCATCACACACACGTTCGCCATGAACCCGGCCGACTCGCACCGCCTGCAAGCGGTCGTCACCACCTCCGCGATACGTTACCGATCGGCTAGTCCGCCACCACGCATCGGTATGGAGGCAACGACAGAGCCACGCCGCTAGCACGCGGCAAGCATGCACACGCTGGTCTAGAGCCGCGCCACCATCGGCACCATGGCACTCGTGCTGGCCTATAGCCAAACCACCGTCAATCCGGAGCCCCGCCCCTGCTGCGGTCCTGCTAACCACGTATGCCTGCAGCAGCCCCGCACGGCCCCGTGCGCATCGCTGGTCGCCCATAGCATCGACCGCCGCCCGAGCTCCACGCCCACCACCAGCCAGTCGGCACCTCCCCACACAAGCATCACGAAGAAAAAAAAAAGAAGGGGAGAAATGTTTATGATACGTATCACGGATGGTTTTAAATAACCACCATTTGTAATAATCGTAGGCCTCACAGACGGTTCTTAACAATAACCGTCTGCGATACACATCACAGACGGTTCCAATTACAAACCATTTGTGATAAGTAAACATCACGGGCAGTTGTTGTTAATTACCGTCTATGAAACTGTATACGTATCACAGACGGTTCTTAACAAGAAACCGTCTGTGATATGCGCCTTTATATATTTAGTCGTCCACTCAGATCTAAATCTATATGTAGTGAGAAATATCTCTGATATATATGTGGCTACTTTGAAGGAGGCAGCGACTGGCTTTGGGGCGTGTTTGATGAAAGAAATACCATAGTTTTTCAAGTATGCTTGTAGATCTATTTATTATTGGTGATCTAAAGTTAGTATTGCTTTATCTCTGATGTGGCTGCTTTGAAGAGGAGAACGAGTACATCTAAGAAAGCAACCAAGCCCACCACAAAGCATGATCGTTTTTCGGTTATCATCCACCCAGTATGAGGTGATGAGACGGTAGTCACACCACTTCATCGATCTTGACTCACTCTCCTGGCAAGTTCATCAAGACCAGAACCAGTACCAAGATCTATTTCAAGAGAATGCTAATGAAGTAAGAGTGTGCTAAGCTGGAACACAATCACGGTATGACCACCACCGCAAGTTCAAGAAGTATGTATGGCTACCAGTAGAGTGTGTCAGGTTTAATGAAGTAGGCCGTGGCTACCGGGTGGACGCGTGACAACCAAAAAAGATCATGCTTCATGGTGGGCTTGGTTGCTTTGTTAGCGTACTCGCCGTCTTCTTCAAAGCCGTGCTTATCAGAGATGGTTCTTGTTAATAACCGTCTGTGATACACATTACAGACGATTCCAATTACAAACCATCTGTGATAAGTAAACATCATAGACGGTTCATTAATAATTATATATCACAAACTGTTGTAGTTTATAACCGGCTGTGATACATATCACAGACGGTTTATACCGCTAACCCACCTGTGATATGCGCCTTTAAAAATCTGGTCTTCCACTCAGATCTAGATCTATATGTAGTGATAAATGTCAGTGACATTTCAAGACCGTCGGTTCAAAATTGTTACCTGTACATATCACAGACAGTTTATCCCACTAAATCACCTGTGATATGCGCCATTAAATATCTGGTCGTCCCCTCACAACTAGACCTATCTGTAGTGAGAAATGTGATATATATGCGGCTACTTTTTGAAGGAGGCGGCGGCTCTGGGGCGTGTTGGTGAAAGAAATACCTTAGATTTTGAAGTGTGCTAGATCTGCTATTTGTTCTTGGTGATCTAAGGTCAGTATTCCTTTGCCTCTGATGCAGATGCTTTTTTGGCGGTTGTCCACGCAACATAAGGAGGATGAGACGGCAGTCACGCCAACTTCATCGATCAAGCATGTAAGTTCAAGAAGCATGGCTACCAGGAGAGCGCATGAAGAGGCTACTTCGCTATTATTCCTCCAGACATAACTGTAGGTCTCGGATGTGCCATGCACGCAGCATGTAGAATTCTCCTCATGCTGCTTAGGCACCTCCGAGGCCTGTAGTTATGTCCGGAGGAATGCCAGTGAATTAGCATCTTCATGCGATCTTCTGTCAGCCATACTTCGTAAACTTGCAGGCTTGATGAAGTTGGCATGACTGTTGTCTCATAGTCTTCATGCTGCGCAGACTACAGCTGAAAAAAATATTTATCAGAGACGGTTCTAATTAATAATCGTTTATGATAAATACACATCACATACTGTTGTAGTTTATAACCGCCTATGATACGTATCACAGACGGTTCATCCCACTAAACCGCCTGTGATGGTTCCTTCCATATCTAAAAAATATTCTATTTTTCGGCTGCTAGCATCGGAGTATCACTAAAAAACTGATAATTTTACAAGTAGTTCAACTCATGTGCAAAGAACTTAGCGCACTCATGCCTAATCCTACAGTCGTCGCTGCAGAAGACGACATAGTCATCTCACCCTTCCGTCATGCCGCAGCCTGTGCTCGTGCACCGGTGGCCGTCCTCCAACAGCGCCCACCCCCGACACTGCGGCCCGGCCATCTTCCACATCGCCGTCTGGACCACGTTCGCAGCGAGCCTTCGGCACCGCTTGCACTCCCGGTTGGTCCTCTTGGTCGCCTCGCACCCGCCCGCCGGCTCGCCCTCACTGGCTGATGTATTGCTTCCAAACGTCGTGCGCCTCCCGACCGTGTAGAGGAAGAGACCGAGCACGTAAGCCGCGACCTTGTGGCCAGCGACGGCCCCCCGTTCGATGAACACGAGGCCACGCTGGATGTCCTCGTACACAAAGACAACCGTGAGGGCGATGATGAAGCAGGCCCTCCGGGTTGCCAGCGCTAGTCAGGTGGTTGACGACGATGAGGTAGCGGTTGTTGTCCAGTCACTTCATCGCCTCCTCCTGCTCCAACGCCACGCGCCTCTTCACGGTGCGCTCCTTGGACACCTTGTACATAACCTTGCAACTACAAAACACATACACAATTCAAGACGTCAGAACTACTCCGTACGAGAAAATTAAAATTAAGGCTAAATTAAGGGCGTTGTTACTAGTTAGATTAGTGTCATGTTTCTCTAGTCAAATTAAAAGTCTAACATGTAAGCATGCATGGATGGATTACCACAATAAATAGTATAGTACATGACTCATAGACTGCAGAGGTCAGCCATGGGCTGAGGAGAGCTCGTGGCCACAAGGTCGACAATGTTGACGACGACATCGTGAGGAAGAGCGACATCGATCTCCTTGGTACTCGCCGCCATGCTCCATGTGCTCACCATGACGCGCGATGTACGGTCTGTGAGTTTTCAATACCGTAGTGATCAAGTTTTTTTAAACTCCCCCGGTTGTTGATGGAGGGTGCTAAAGATATCGCAGAGATGAATCGTATCGTCGGCGCGCGAGATGAAGAGATGCATCATAACGTCGTGCGTAAAACGAAGAGACACATTGTGCGGGAACCGAAAGCTTAAACATCACAGACAGTTCTAATTACAAACCATCTGTGATAAATACATATCACAAACGGTTCTTGTTAATAACCGTCTGTGATAAATAGTATATCACAGACGATGCTTATTGAGAACTGTTTGTGAAGTTTTCACTATCACAGACGGTTATAGTTGAGAACCTATGTGATAATGTACAGACGTTTTTATTTAATAACCGTTTGTGACGATGTACATACGGTTTTATTTAATAACCGTCTGTGACGTATGAGATTTTTACATACGGTTATAAATAAGAACCGTTTGTAATAATATCACAGACGGTTATATTTACAGACCATTTGTGATACATAAGTATCACAAATGTTTACGAAGGAACAGTCTATGGTAATTATGTATCACAGACAGTTTCTTTAGAACCGTCTATGATGGGTACAACACAGAGGAACCGTCTGTGATGAAGCGTCTATGATAACCTATTTTGTACCAGTGGATGTTGGATCTCATTGTAAATTTGTTGCAAGTGTCTCATGGAGCATTGTCCGGTTCCTTCTCCTCCCCTAGCAAGCTAGAGCTCCAACGAGCTTGTAGCGGCTGGGGATCGTCCTATTCCTCCATGTGTCTCCTTCGTGGAAGCAGGCTGCGACCACCATCTTTATAAGCCCCGCCACTGGCATCCCGAGCTCCAACGCCAGCCGCTGGTCTGAGGTCGCTGCCGCTCATGTTCGTGGGAGGCCATCCGCCACAGCCTCCTCCTCCTCCGGCAAGCTGGAACTCCGGCAAGGCAGCAACTACCGGAGATCGAGCAGAGGTGAGCTTCTCTATTGCGTCAAATCGAATGGATGGAATCCATCCAAGTTAGATCTAACGGTGGGGAAAGCGTCGTATGTCCGGGCACTAGTCGCTCCCTTAGTTATATGCACACAACGGAGGAAAATATGCCAAATTCAAATCTTAACTATATGAATCTAACCTATTGTTGGGGGGAAAAAAACCTCTCCTGAATTATCCATTACTCACTACGAATTCCTTTAAGAGCCTACTGGAAACGAAGCACAATAGAAACTTAGGCCATGTCAGATTGTCAGTGGTTGAGAAACTTAGCAAGATCAAGATGCAGTAGTGTTGTTAATTAATTAACCAGCAGGCGGCTGTCTACCAGGACGAAGAGTCATCGAACAGTTGCTTCTTAACAATGGAAAGCATGACATGATCTTAGATCTCGAAAGATTTCGCACGCATACAAATCTATATCTATTTGGAAATTCCAATTAATGACCGGGTTATCCATGACGCACAAACGAGCATGCGCATGAGCATGAGCAGAATACACAACAAGGGGGAGCGTATTTGACCTCCCCGTTGTGCACTTGTCGGAAAAATTTTCATGTCATCAAACATCTCGGATTCGCGAGCCTTCGTTTTGATGTAACATATATACAGTGACCTAGAAGATCTTTCAGAAAATTTCACAGCTTATCTGAAACATTTTTAGTTTAAAACTTCATTCATTTTAATTAGCTAATGTAAACCTTCATTCTTATTCCACTTTTGTAAAACCTCCACAGTCCGTGGCACCACTAGATTCTGCTACAGTTGGCCAACTTTGTGTACTCGGGAGAGCTAGTAAATTCTATTCTTCATTCGTAAATTCTATTCTTCATTCTTGATTCCATAATTTCCTTCTATTTTTCGCATATCTTGGTTCCTTCCCTTGAACTAAACGACGATATTTTTTATCAAGTTTATTTCCATTTCTTGCTTGAAGCAAACAAGTTTGTATCTAGTCTAGCCCATTCGATCCCACATTAATATCCTAATGGATTACACACTCTATTTCAATACCGTGCATGTGCAAAACCCAAACCTGCGCCGCGGGGTATACATAACCACGTACATATAATTAAACTAGCTTAATTATGACCAATTCTATAGCTAATCTACCATTATTCTTAATCACATCCATTTCTTTCAACGCTCGAAACTAAGAATATTTTTACCACTTGCATGGGCATATATATTGGCCAATTCAACGGCCAACCCCAAAGCAAGCAAGCTCGGGACTCCAAGAATCTAAGATACCAGCACAACTCATAGCTACTAGACACGACAAGAGAGTAAGAGACTAGAGCTAGCCTTCGGCCATGTCGCTTTCCTCGAGCTCCAACTCGCTGCCCTACTCGACGGACAAGGGCGGCTACAGCACGCACGACACGCTCGTCCTCCTCGGCATCGGCTTCTGCGCCACCGCCGTCTCCCTCCTCGTCATCGTGCTCTGCGAGTGCCTGTGCTGCCGCCGGCGCGTCGCCGGCGGCACCATCGTGTACGTGGCCGCGCGGCCGTTCTTCATGCGCGGCCGCGGCGACGGCGGCCTGAGCCCCTCCGCGGTGGCCACTCTGCCGTCGTTCGTGTACCACAGAGGCGTGGCCGTCAGCAGCAGCAACAACGGCGACAGCCGTGGCGAAGGCAGTGGCGGCGGCGGGTGGGCACAGTGCGCGGTGTGCCTCAGCCTGGTGCAGGAAGGGGAGGTGGTGAGGCAGCTGCCGGCGTGCATGCACCTCTTCCACGTAGGCTGCATCGACATGTGGCTCCACTCCCACTCCACCTGCCCTCTCTGTAGGGCCACGGTTGCGGCCATGAAGGAGGCTCCTTCAAAAGATCAGGCGCCTCCAGTGTAACCTAATGCAAGCGTCGTGGCGTCGTAGGACGGAATTACTACGTGCTGTGTTTTCTATACCATATATTAAGTAGGATATCGCTGTCTTTTATGTACCATATATTAAGTAGGATATATATATATATATATATATAGGACGCCCGTTTCGTACTCCTGGGGAGTACATACTCCCGCTTTGAATATACCACTTAAATAAATATATTATACTTCTTTATCATTTTCAGTATACTTAAATACCAATTATAAGATACTCCAATGCGATTTGATTGAAAAAATTTCATTGGAGTCCTTTATTTTTGCTATATACCTTTTTTCATACATAAAAGAAGTATATACACAAATTTAGCTATAAAAGGTGGACTTTAATGATTTTTTTTCATAGAACTCACTTTGGAGTATCTTATAATCATCATTGGAGTATACTCAAATAGATAAAGAGGTATTATCATACGATTTAAGTGGTATATGAGAGGCGGGAGTACATACTCCCAGGAGTACCAAACCATTTTCCTATATATATATATATATATATATATATATATATATATATAGAGGACTTTGCTTTAGTACTCCTGAGTACATACTTCCGCTTCGAATATACCACTTAAATAAATATATTATACTTCTTTATCATTTTCAGTATACTTAAATATTAATTATAAGATACTCAAATGCGACTTGATTAAAATTTTTTCATTGGGGTCCCTTATTTTTTGCTATATACCCTTTTTCATATATGAAAGAAGTATATACACAAATTTAGCTATAAAAGATGGACTTTAATGATTTTTTTTTCATAGAACTCACTTTGGGGTATCTTATAATCATTATTGGAGTATACTCAAATAGATAAATTGGTATTATCATACGATTTAAGTGGTATATGAGAGATGGGAGTACATACTCCCAGGAGTACCAAACCATTTTCCTATATATATATATATATATATATATATATATATATATATATATATATATCGTGGAAATTAGACGTATAAATTTCACGATCTTGCTTGTCTTAGTTTTTGTTCGGCGTATGTACACTTATTGCTAATGTTTGAGCCTAGTACCGTGCGCTAGTTTCATGTGTGTTTTGTTATCTATTTTTTCCTCCACGTATCTATGTTCAAATGTGAATTAGTTTTGGAAGTGACCTATGTGAAGCAGGATGATGGAAATGGAAGGATGAAATGGTTAGTTGGTCCTCCCTGGCTGGTTCTTGAGATTGACACATCACTGGTACAAAACAAGCTATTCTGAACGCTCTGTGTTGTACTTATCACAGATGGTTCCAAAGTAACCGTCTGTTATACGTAATTATCATAGACAGTTCTTTTGTAATCGTGTGTGATACGCAAGTTCTTTTGTAACCGTCTATGATACTTACGTATCACACACGGTCTGTAAATAGAACCGTCTGTGAATTATCACAGACGGTTTTTAAGAATATCCGTATGTGAAAATCGCATACATCATAGATGGTTATTGTTTAGAACTATATGTGAATTATCACAGACGGTTCTAAACAATAACCGTCTGTGATAGTGGAAACTTTACAGACGATTCTTACTAAGAACCGTCTGTGATATACTTTCCCTGTTAATTAACAAATATGCCATAAATTACAGGAATGATACATGCACACACACACAATCTTCTCTAGCTACTTTATATGGTCCAGAATGCACTCCATCTTCAACTCTAGCATGCTCCAGATATATAATTATCACAGACGGGGTTATTAACAAGAATCGTCTCTGATAATCTTTTTTTTTTGCTGTCGTCCACGTAGCATGAAGAGTATGAGACAGTAGCCACGTCAATTTCATCGATCAAGCCTGCAAGTTCAAGAAGTATGGCTGCCAGGAGATCGCATGAAGAGGCTATTTCGTTGGTATTCCTCCAGACACAACTGCAGGCCTCGGATGTGCCACACAGCATGTAGAATCTTCCTCCTCAAACTGCTTGGGCACATCCAACACTACTACAGAGAGGGTCATCACAGACGGCTCCAAACCATCATCACAGATGGTTTTTGAACGGTTTGAATTTATGTGTCTGTGATGATATGGGGTCATCACAAACGATTTTTGAACCGTCCGTGAAAAAGCTATCATAAACGGATCTAAACAATAACCGTCTGTGAAAAAACTACCACAGACGGTTCTGAATTGATTATCACAGACGGTTCTTGTTCAGAACCGTCTGTAATAGCTTTTTTCACAGACGGTTATTGTTTACAATCGTCTGTGATAGCTTTTTCTATTGCAAAAAAAAAATTAAATTTTGAGCCAAACCAATCAATTGCTGGACAGTTGGACTCGAGTATCTATATATGGTTGATTGCACAATCTGGAATGAAAGAAAACTAAAGTTGGATGGCGAACAAACGGCGAAAACGGGTGCTGAAACTTCGGAGGCCGTTTTGAGGCCCTAAATGACATCTTTTGGTTTTTTTTTACTTTTTCAGGGCTTTGCGAAGAAAAATTTGAGCTTGATTTATGGATATTTGGATTTAACTTTTTGTTAGCTTTCCAACGAACCAAAGAAAGTCACAATCCGAGTTCGTATGCAAAAATTATGGTTGTTTTATCGGACAATGCGTGAAACCAAAATCTGTTCGGGTTCAGATTTGTGGCCGGAGAGGAAAACGAGTCCGAGACAAAAGGGTGGACTTAGACTCAGGGTTGCCGAGGTGCTCGTTGTCCCTCGAGCATGATGTTTGTCCGAATCAGTAACACGGCCAATTGAATGATGACATGCACAAAACATGCCAAAACCAGAATAAGTCAATTAAACAAACTTGCCATGTTTTAGCCCAAAGTTTAAGTATGAGCCGGGAAACATCAATTTGAAACTATCCCGAACTCGGCCCAACACTCTAAAACAGTTATATATGATTGACCCAATCATTGAATAGACCAACCGATTGATCTGTCCGATTAAATAGGATATAATGTGATATTTTTTGGTGTATAATCGGCCCAATTATGATATGGACCTATTGGCAACATGGGGGGACAAGGGAGGAGGCCAACTAGGCCTTAAATGGGCCAGAATATATTTCCAGGGGCAAACCAACTTCAGCCGGTGGATTTGTGTTTGTTTTCTAGATATAAAGAAACTTTCATTGTTTGGATTATTTGATGATTCATTGAGCTTGTTTGGATTATTTGATGATCCATATGACCACACTTTACGGATAGGTATGAGTCACAAAGTTATGGTCGGTTGCAAAAGTGCACAAATAAGGAGTATTTCAGAATAGCTTAAAAGTTGTAATTGATTAGTCGTGAAGTAAATAAATTAAATAAAGAGACACAATGCCACCAACCACACAGCGAAAAACAACAAACATGTCACACTTTTGATCAATTATACGAAAGAGTGTAGTACTGAAATGCCACAAACATACAAGTTTGTTAATGCAAAAGTAATAACTTGTTTATATAAAAAGAAACTTTATGAGAGCAAGAACAAATATGACTAGGAGGAACGACCTCTAAATTATATGGATAAACATAATTTGAATGACCTCCTTTTGTATTTCTCCAAAAGCAAAAGGGTGTGCCCAATGCAAGTAATGCTTGTCTCTTAGCATGTACATCTTGTGAAACTGGCTTATCTCTGTAGACTTCTTTGGACCACGGAGCATCCATCACAGTCACAGGCAATCCATTGTCTAGATGTTAACAAACTCCATTACCATCTTAAATCCCAGGCCACTTTTATTGGCTATAAAAGCCACCTTGTATGTCCCAGAAATCATATCAATCAAGTTTTCATAGCCTCTCAAATAGCTATGGCAACTGTTACTTTCTCTCTGTTTTCTTTCTGTTTTTCTGTCCTTCTCCTATGCCATGGCTCTACAGCCCAATTGTTTAATCCAGGTGTAAACCCATGGCAAAACCCTCGACAAGGAGGTTTTAGGGAGTGTAGATTTGAAAGGCTACAAGCTTTTGAGCCCCTTAGAAAAGTGCAATCAGAAGCTGGAGTTACTGAGTACTTTGATGAGACAAGTGAGCAGTTTCAATGCACGGGTGTGTTCGTCATCCGACGCACTATTGAGCCTCAGGGCCTTGTGGTACCTCGATACACGAACACTCCGGGCCTAGTCTACATTATCCAAGGTTCGTGAAGCCAACAATATTATTCACATAGTAATCACCATTTTATATATGAATCAAACTAAAAACACATATTTGAGTTTTATGATGCTGACATGTACATGCTCATTTGCAGGGAAAGGTTATGTGGGATTGACTCTTCCTGGTTGCCCAGAGACCCACCAACAACAATTTGATCAAAGCCAAGCCTACCAAGGTCAAAAGTTTAGAGATGAGCACCAAAAGATCCACCAATTTAGGCAAGGAGATGTTGTTGCACTTCCGGCTGGTGTTGCGCACTGGTTCTATAATGACGGTGATACACCTGTTGTTGCTGTCTATGTTTTTGACATAAACAGCAATGCTAATCAGCTTGAACCAAGACAGAAGGTAAGTAAAATTTAGCAATATCCTAGCCCGTAATGGTCATGCGTTGTCAATTGTACATGTGTTCAGATTTCAATTCATTCACTGACACACCATTATTTATTTGACCCAAATATTTAGGAATTTTTATTGGCTGGTAACAACAGGAGAGAGCAACAAATATTCGAACAATCAGCCGTGCAACGCTCTGGGCAAAACATATTTAGTGGATTCAATATTGAGCTACTTAGTGAGGCTTTAGGTATCAATAGAGAGGCAGCTAGGAGGCTTCAAAGTCAAAATGACCAAAGGGGAGAAATAATTCGGGTGAAGCATGGCCTTCAATTGCTGAAACCCACTACAACACAACAACAGGAGGAACAACTGCAATTTCAGCAGGTTCAGTACCATGCTGGACAATACAATGGATTGGAAGAGAACTTTTGCAATATAAGGGCTAGGGTGAACATTGAAAATCCTAACCGTGCTGACACCTACAACCCTCGTGCCGGAAGGATCACACGTCTGAACAGTCAAAAGTTCCCTATTCTTAACCTCATCCAGATGAGTGCTACAAGAGTAAACCTATACCAGGTATTTATGATAGTGATAATATCATTATAACAATTTCCATATATTTTCTTTTGTGTAAACTTTGCGATTCGTGATTAATTATGCCAATATGACTATGCTCTTTCCTTCTTATTGCAGAATGCCCTCCTGTCACCATTCTGGAACATTAATGCTCATAGCGTGGTGTATATGATCCAAGGACGTGCTCAAGTGCAGGTTGTCAGTAACCAAGGAAGAACAGTGTTTAATGGTGTGCTTCGTCAGGGGCAACTGTTAATCATACCACAGAACTACGCTGTTATTAAGAAAGCAGAACGTGAAGGATGCCAGTACATTGCATTCAAGACAAACTCAAACTCCATGGTGAGCCAGATTGCTGGGAAGAACTCCATCCTTCGTGCCTTGCCGGTGGATGTTGTCGCCAATGCGTATCGCATTTCAAGGGAAGAAGCCCAAAGTCTTAAGAACAATAGGGGAGAAGAGATTGGTGCATTCAGTCCTCGATTTTCCAAGAATAGTTACGGGGGTATTTACCGGGATATTCAGAACATGGCCGAAGAAGGCCTCTCTCTAATTGGCCTGTGAGCATGAGTTACAATGAGAACTAGGCGAGCAAAATAAAACACTACAAGCATGTCAACATGCTTGGACTGGTGGTTCTATGTACTTAATCTTATTCGGAGAATATAAATAAAAGTTTCTGATGCTCTTTTGTCTATGCTTTCCTTACGGATTTGCATTTGCAATTGCTTCGACTTGCTTAGTGCAGATATATACTAGTCTCTTTGGGGAGATCTGATAAGACACTTCTATACGCAGCCATACTAGTCTCTTTGGCGTGCGTTTATACAACATTCGACTGCTTTTTTAACCCAAAACAGTTAAATTTTAGTTCAATTACAACTTCATTGTACATAAATTATAAAAATTTATGTATGTAATTTTTATTCTTAATCACTGTAATTATTGTCGAAAGTCTTAATAACTCATATTTCCATCACATGAATCAAAATCTGACATATACTTTGAGATATTTAGCAAATACAAATATAAAAAAAGACAAAAAAAAATCTATACCAATAAAATACGGCAATATGGTGAACCCGTTATGCTTTGAAAAAAATCATAATAAATTCGGACCCAATTCATCGTATGAGAAGAAGTGCAAATCTCAAATCATACTGGACGGATGAAAATTCGACTATTTTGATAAAAGAAAACAGTCTAATGTTATTTAGCAAATCTCCGGAGAAAACGATGTTGTCGGCCGAAGTATGAATCTCGAAGCAAAATTAGAAAATTAGAAAATCGACTGTTTTCTTTAAAAAAATATATACAATAGTTTTTTTAGCAATTCCGTATTACAAAATATGCCCTTCACTATCTGCCCTGTTTCTGTCATTCACCTCGATCTGATTCTGCAAGGGAAGGGAGACAATCAGACAACACATTCTAGAAACACGCAACGCAAGCTTGGCCGTGCCGGCACCCTGTAGCGCGTCCGGACGGCACGTACGGGATAACACACGTCAACGCAACACCATCTCCGGACTACTTATCGCCGCGCGCGCGAAAACGTAGCAAGACAAGTTGCAAAGCACGAGCCTTACTCGGTACTGATCATGCTGATCAACCTGTACTCGACGCTCACGGCGAGGTCTGCAGGCGAGGAGAACGACGACGACGGCTATGGCGTCTTCGATGGCGCCTGCGGCGTATCGATCCTCCTGTTCTGCGTCCTGGCGGCCTCCGTCATCATCTGGAAGGCGTGTGCCTTCGCTGCCATGGCCGCGGCGTTCGTCGGCGTCGGCTGGTGCTTCTTCGCGCCCAGGAGCAGCGCAGGTGGGAGCGGGGGGCGCGCGGGCACGGATCTAGCAGCTGTCATGCCGGCCGGCGCCGAGTGCGGGCTGACCGACGCGGCGATCGACGCGCTGCCGGCGTCCGGGTACGAGCGCCCGGCCGGGAGCGGCGGCGAGCCCGCGGAGAGCGCCCCGGTGTGCTCGGTGTGCCTCGAGGACGTCCAGGGCGGCGAGACGGTCAGGCGGCTGCCGGCGTGCAGGCACCTGTACCACGCACGGTGCATCGATGTGTGGCTGCACTTGCACACGACGTGCCCGCTGTGCCGCTCCGACCTCTCGCCGCGGCGAAGAGCTACGACGAACGCAGCGGCTGCAGGATCGTCGGCTGGCGTGTTATTGCCGCCGGTGTAGTGTACACTGTACATAGCTTATCGCTAGTTTAGAATCTTTGTATATAGTGACGTGTGTTATATAGTGTACATATATAGAAGTGATCTGGCTTTTCCCTCTGTTTTCACATCGCTTGCTGAGTTTGCTTTCTTCAGTTTAGCAAAAGGGTTTTGTGTTAGCTAATTATTGCATTGACAACCCAATCACGTTTCATTAAAATTGCAAAACTTGCTGTTAGACTAAGGCTCCTTTTGGCAAGTTGGTTAGTTGTTTTTTTTCTGAAGCAAGTTGCAAAAGGAAAATAGTATTACATTCCGGATATAACTTAATAAATGAGTGAAAATGTCAGTGTAACAACCACTGGATAACATACTGATTTACCAAATAGGGTGCTACGTTTTTTATAACTACTTTTCCACAACAACTTTAAAAGTCAGCACCACACCAACAGCCACAAACCGAACCTAAAACTAGAGTGCTTAATTTCTTAAAGTAATGCTAATTGCATATAGTTATAGGTCCAAATATAGAAAAATACTGTGCAAGTTCAATCCTTTTCAAGGTATACGTGGTTTTTTTTTTGGAAAATGCTATATTGTGAATATTCACTATATAGCTAAGCAGTGAAAATAACCTAAAACTAGAGTGCTTAATTTCTTAAAGTAATGCTAATTGCATATAGTTATAGGTCCAAATATAGAAAAATACTGTGCAAGTTCAATCCTTTTCAAGGTATACGTGGTTTGTTTTTTGGGAAAATGCTATATTGTGAATATTCACTATATAGCTAAGCAGTGAAAATTCAGACAAGAAAAAGACGAGAAAAAACTCGGACAACCATACCTTCTTTCTCCCCAACGGCGAGATCTTCGATAAGGGCTCACCGGAGTTAGGGTTATGGTTCACAGAGACCCCCCATCATAAAGGGAGGGTGAGCGGCGGCGGCGTGGCGAGGTGGCGGTGGTGTCGTTGGGCGCAGGATCAGGGTAGGGCGATGGGCTGCGGGTGGCACGACATAGCGACGAAGATAATAGAGAAAATTGATTCTTTGCCATCGAATAACTCCGTTCTTCACAATTCGTCATCAAATAACTCATTTTTCACGATACGCCATCGGGTTTCAAAATTTCTTTACAATATGCTATCACGGTTAGCACACCGTCCAAGATGTCAGTTTTTTTCAAAAATACCCTAACTGCCCATAAACTCCTCGAAAGACTGAAAACGTGGCCCACATGTTAGCACCGAACCGAACCAGCTTTAATCCTTTCCCCAAATCTTTCGCACTCAACTCAGAACCCTGAATCCCCACCATGAGAGAGCTCCCCGGCTGCGCGGTTGGCCTCGGGGGTATCGAAGGTGCCGAGCCAGACACAAGCGTCCTTGCGCGTGGAGTCGCAGATCTCGACGGCGAACTTGCCCCAGGGGCGCTTGTGCACACCGATGAAGCCCTTAATCGGCTGGTGCTGGTGGTCGCGATGCTTGGGCGAGGCCCTGAGATGATGGGAGGAAGACGAGGTTGAGGAGTCGTAGGAGGAATCGGAGGGGGTAGCCTCCGTGTCCATGTTGGGCATGTCCATCTCCAGCAAGAGGGCGTTGAGGATGTGCATGTCCTCGTTGCTGGTGGTGTCGAGATAGCGGTGGTGGATTTTTAATGTTACGAATTTGTATGAAATATCACCTTGCCCAAATTCATGGTCCAATGTTTTAAGGTAAGCAAATTGGTTAATGGAGCTAGTGCGCTAATGGTCCTTGCTTTGAGAAGTCCTATGATGTAAATCGGTTAATATAGTGTAATTTGATTAAATTTGTTTTAAGGTAAGCAAACTGGTTAATGGAGCTAGTGTGCTAATGATTCTTGCAAACTATATGTTTGGCTAGGATCTGGGAGTAGTAGCTATCAAGAAATCCCCAAACAAAGGATTGACCAGATGGATTGCTTATCTTTTTTTTTGGTAGTAGCATGGAGTGGAATGTGAAATTCTGGGGCAAAATTGACTTTTATGATGGCTTAACAGAGGGGTTTGGGCGGTGTGCTAACGGCGATGACATATTGTAAAGAAATTTTGAAACTCGATGGTATATTGTGAAGAGTGAGTTATCCGATGGCAAATCGTGAAGAACGGAGTTATTTGATGGCATATAATCAATTTTCTCAAGATAATATTAGGGTAGGCGGGGTTGGCACGGCAGAGGCGGGGAAGAAGGGGCAGTGCAGCGTGGCGGCGAGGGCGCTGCCTACCGGGAGTGGTCGAGGAGGTGTGCAGAGCTACGTCGGAGAGGAAGAAGAAGCAGCGGTGGGCACGGAGCTCGGGCCGCTGGCGAGGTCATCGAGACCTGGAGGTAGATGAGATTTGGAGGTTGTCAGATGCCGGATCGACGAAAGAAGAAGCAGTGGCGGAGGCGACAGTGGTGGGCACAGAGCTCATATATGTGGTGAGGATGTCGGGATCTGGAGGTCGCCGGGCACTAGATCGGGGGAAGAAGAAGCAACGAAGAAGGAACGAAGAGAGATGAGTGGATGAGGTGAGAAGAGATGAGAAGAGATGAGTAGATAAGGTGGATAAGGTGTTCACCACTTAGCTATGTGGTGAATGTTCATGTTTTTTTTAAATAATACATTTTTAAATAGAATGATAGAAATAAACGTCTGTTTAATCAAATTACAAAAATGAGTTTATATCGCCATTTGAAATGGCGATATACCCCTGCCGCCAATTTGATTGGCGACAGAAGCCCTTTCACCACACCAAACAGTATTACATGCCTATGTCACCAATTCGAAATGACGATTGAGGCAAATCACCATTTCAATTGGCGACAAAGGCATGTTGCCAAACCAAATGGCGACAATACTTGTATTTTTTTTATTTTTGCAGAAAAAATTAAATATAAACAGAATCAAAGAAGTCAGTGCAGTGCTTACATTACTAATGCAAACAAAAATAGAAAGCAGTAAGAAACAATATTAAGCATATTGCACTACAGAACATCAGTATACGGAACAACAAAACAATGATAGTAAGCAAAACATTCATCACAACATATGTCTTACTTAGTTATGCGAGGTCCTCGCGGCGCCGTCCAGACTAACGACTTCTCTTTAGTGCTGATCATTTCTCGTAGGGCAATACTTGATGGTATGCATAGACTCCCTACAAATAGAGCACCTCTTCTTACAACTTCTAGCCGCCTCTGTCGGCGACTAATCTTTCCCTTCAGCCTATCAATGTCCCACGGCCCATATCTGCTGCTTTCAAGTAGGATGACCGGTGAAATGACCAACCACACTGTAACCATACAGCTCTGTACTCCAACTTAGCATCACCTCTTCCTTCGACTCCTGGACAAAGAATAAGATTAGAAGATCAGCTCGTGAATTGATTCACTACAGAGGCAATCCACGAACCAACAAGCAGTTTCTAGATTGAAACCACTAGAACATGCACACGCATACGGCAGCCAAACATGGCAATTCTCTAGATATTTGTATTCTATCCTCCAGCTCACGCATCTTCCCTAGTATTATGATGCATGAAATCGTTGCCCTCTCGTTCGATCCGTACACTTAGTCCTCGAGTTGTGTCGCGGCACGTGTCCTGTGAACGGTCCATTTTCCAGCGATCGCCTCGCTCATGGACATGGTGTTGCCTCCAGCGGCTTCCTCTCTACCCCTCAGCTCCCTTCTTGCCACCTTGCTTTTTTCTCTGGGCGGTCCAGCACTCGAACTACACTGCGCAATGTGGCCTCGAGCGCCTCTCTCGTGGACGTGGCGTTGCCTCCATCGGCTTCCTCTCTACGCCTCAGCTTCCTTCTTCACCGCTTTCCTTTCGGTAGCTTATCCTCTCACCTGTTGTCTGCTCCACTTCCACTGTTCTCCGTCCTAGGGTCGCCGCGACGTCTCCGTTCCTCGCCTACGCCCACCGCTCGTCTGGTGGGATGCCGTCCGGCCGTATCGACCTGTGCAAGCCGGGATCTGTGACGAAACCCCTTTTCTGCAGCTCGTCTTCCTCTCTAGCCCACAGTCGTTGTCCCTATCCCGCTATCTTTTCCAAGTGATTCCCTTGTGCTGTATTCATTTTTTTTCCTTTCGGTAGCTTATCCTCTCACCTTGGAGCTAATGCATTCCTTGATAAGGAGAGACTCATGCTCTTCTTTTAGTATATTATAATTATTTTGAAGAGAGATATGCTCTTTCTACAAAGTATTAAATTTTGATTTCTCCTTCCCTAGATACTCATTAAGCTATTTAAGCATATCTATCAACTCATCATATGAAGGCTTATAATCATCATCATTTACTTTCTTATTACTTTCAACTATAAAGCAATAAGGTGATGTGGATGGGGTTGAGGGCTCCTTATTGTCGGAGCTAGAGGTTGAGCATTCTCCCCCCGATATCTATTCTTCTATGCAATCATCCTTGGTTGAGGTGGACCTTTCGTAATTATCTCGAAGCCACATCTCAAGAGCGTTCTTGAGATTGCAAATGGCATCTAACATCTCTATACTCAAAGCACTAAATAAAACATTAGTTGCTTAAGCATCGAGATGTGAGCATTTCTCTGCCTCAACATATGAAGCAAAAGAATTATTTTGAGGAGAAAAGCTCGCATCTACAATCCGCTATATTTATGGCTCATGGCCTTAAAGTCGCATGACATGCGAAATTTTCAAATCTCATAATTTGTGCCATCAAATAGAAGTGTCTCACCAAGGTGTACTATATTACTAG
Source organism: Hsuehochloa calcarea (assembly GCA_036346395.1). Classification (NCBI taxonomy): domain Eukaryota; kingdom Viridiplantae; phylum Streptophyta; class Magnoliopsida; order Poales; family Poaceae; genus Hsuehochloa; species Hsuehochloa calcarea. The sequence continues at coordinate 17,298,178 of CM070595.1, read as the reverse complement.
TCGCCATCATTTACTCTCTAGATGGTTAAGTTTAATAAATGAGAGACTAAATTCTAATACCACTTGTAAGATTGAGGAGACCAACTAGAGGGGGGTGAATAGACGGTTTTAAAAATCTTTTGGCTAAAATTGAGTTTATGTGAAATTGTAAATCAATTCAGTTTTACTCAATTAAAACCTAAATCAACTAGTCTTGACTAAGTGCACCAACAATATAAGACTATTAACAATGATAGCAAACATACAAAGACATGTAAGTAATTTAATTCTAGGAATTTAAATTGCACAAAGTAAAACTAAACTCTCTTTACTTGTTGTTCCTTTTTCTGATACATTCTTCCAATTAGGGTTCGAAGAAGCGGGAGATCTCCAACTTGATCAAGCACAAGACTATCAAGACTCTCTTACATATAGTCCAGGCGAGTCGATACTTTGATCATATTGAGCCTACATTTTATGCAAATTATATTCATTTACATTACCAATATTGCATGCTTTAATTCTTTAAACAAATGTATATTAACGCTTAAGGTAGTTAAATACTCATTTGATTATTCATTAATTATTATGCCAACCCTTGACAATTGAATCTATTATTCCATATCACCCTAGTAACTATATGGTAATTACTAGTTGTAGATTGTACTTAAGCGACATACTAGTCTTGCTTAAGTACCGGAACATTAAATATCCTAATCATCATCTTTTAAACATGAAAGTTGTTTTGGGCAGTCATTGTGGGTAAATGGTTGAGTTAATGCTCTTTGCTCCTCAAAAATCATAATAACTTGCTGTTACTCTCTTTAACAAAATATAATTAGGTTAAAATGCTAAGTGATAGGAATTTGTAATTACGATAATTGAAAACATTGCTTTAGCAAATAAAAGAACCCGAGTCATCCTTGTTTAGCCTTGCACGTATAATATTGCATCTTGTGTTTTGGCTCGCTAGCATGGAAGTTGTACTCATCCTCGCTCTCCCTCCCCCCAAACCCTCAGAAGTAGGAAATCCTAAAGATTACGCATACTACGAGGATCCAGAAGTTGGAGGCCCAGGAGATGATGCAGAGTAGTTTAGTTCTTTTAGTCTAGATCTCGCCTTAGTCCAGATGACTCCGTCGGTGCTTGCGTGCATCCTATATTATCTGAGTTTTCGTGTAATATTGGACGCAAACTGGTTTCCCCAGTCGCTTGCCTATGGAGAGATGTGCTCTACCCTTTTTGCTTCCGCTGTAGTTTCTGTTGTTTTCATGTAATGTAATCAGTTGGGCCTGCTCGGCCCTCATTGTAAAACTTGATCCGATGCGGTCTATGTAAATTCTGATATGTTAAATTAATGAATGGTATGGTTTTACGCCATGTATGAAATGATTTATCAATGTGTCTATGAGTACTAATTTGTTTGTGAGTACTATCTACGGATCCATGGAATAGCACAGTATTTGCACATATGATTTGGATTTGTGAAATTCGAGTCCGACAACAATTATCACTAATCCCTTGCAGGATATATTTTCGAGTGGGCACTGGCTGAGTGTATGGGCAAATCTGCAGAAATCAATCCAGAAGGAGGCTAGGTTGGCTGGAAGCGCCAGATTGGAGTTTGTGGCGAAGCAAATCCTAAACTTCCATAGGTGGCGATTTAGTCAAAGGATTAGTAATGATTGAGTTTTAATTTCAGTCATATTTTGGTTGTAAGGATTCAAGCCACTGTTGACTATCTTTGGTAATTTTAGCACCTTAAACTTTTAAATAAAATTAGTTGTGTGCATATTTGATGCAGAGAAGCTGTGAGAGTTTTTGCTCTTCCATTATCTTGAAAAAAAGAAGTTAGAAGAGAAAGACATTGTCCTGTGTATTGCAGGCCACATTGGTTTGTCTCATGTGATATTGTGATTTGTATATTCGTATTTAGAACTTTGTTCAAATAGGAAAATTTATCCGTGATCACTGATCGAATCAACAGTCTGATGTGATTTATAAATAAATTCTTATTTAGAAACACTTTGTCGTTACGAGGGTTTGGTAGTTGGTACCAGCCACAGAAAAAAGAGTTGAGGATTTACCACAGGAAAAGATGTGTATTAGATGATTTGTTACTCTATTTCTCACTGATATATAGAATGACATGTCAATGAAAAATAAAGGGACAAATCACCGAATGCATATCTTTAAGGTGACAAATTCTCAAGAATTCAGGGGAAAACGGGGCTTGCCATGGTGCGGAATTTTCAATTTGAATTTATTTGTGAAAAGGTTATGAAAACAGTGGATATGAACTAAATATTGAAATATACGTGAAATAAATATGAAAATGTAGATAAAATTTAGTGTATTTCTCAAATTTGAAACTCTAATGTAGGTCCCACTTCCAAACCAGCCAAATCTATCGCTTTTTTGGCTTCAGGACTGGTACTAATATAAAAGAATATTTACTTGTTTTTCATGGGTATGTCTATACATCATCCAATTGTGTTTGGCCAAAATCAGTCGAATATTTTGACCATTGGAGGAGATCTAATCCTCCAGATCACTTCCGTGTTGCATTCTTTTGATCTCTCTGGATCTGGGGTTCTTGGGTTTTGGATCTGGTCCGAGAGGGACCGAGCGGGAGAGAGGGTTTACCGTCGTGCGTAGATGAAGTAGGGTTGGCCATGGAGGTTCGTCGGTGAGGGTCTGCGCTAGGCAGCGACGGTCGGTGGAGATGCGCACGGCTCGGCGACGGTGGCGTGTCCCGAACGTAGGCGTGGCCGTCGGTGGTCGGCGTGTGTCGGTGGAGGCGGCGGACTTCCGTCGCCGGCGCCTCCTCTAGATCGGATTAGGGTTTGTGTGTGTTAGGGTTTGTGGCGCGCGCCAACCTCGTGACTGTGCCGCCCGGTCCCTTCTCTTTATAGCGGCGGCGACAGGCCCACCACCATCTTGGTCGGGCGCGCTCGATCGTATGCGCAGACGAGAGGATTGGGCATTTGGCCGTTGGGCCAAATGCCCGAGATCAACTCTAACATTCTCCCCCTTGATCTCAATCTGTGCTTTATCTTTAATTTACTTTTGACTTTACTCATTCCATCACAAATTGGTGCATAGAACGTGTCTCATCGTCACGGTCAATCGCCGATAGATTCAACAGCTACAATACACCTCCCCTGCTCAAATAGTTACTTTAATCTTTTGGGCCATCTTTTAGTCCAGAATCATAGGCTTTCCTTAAACCCATGCCGCTATATGTTCTCTCGAACACGTTGGGTGGTAAGCCTTTAGTAAGCGGATCCGCTAACATCTTTGCGGTACTTATATGCTCAAGACTTATAATTTGATCCCGAACTTTATCTTTCACAACATAGTACTTTATGTCAATGTGTTTGGCAGCACCACTTGACTTATTGTTGTGGGCATACATTATCATGGGTTCATTGTCGCAAAGATCAACTTAAGTGGTCTATTGATGTCGTCAACCACTTTTAAACCGGTATGAACTTCTTTAGCCGCTCACCGCCTGTAGCCTCATAACATGCTACAAACTCGGCATACATTGTGGACGATGTAGTGACGGTTTGCTTTGAGCTTTTCCACGATATAGCTCCTGCAGCGAGAGTGAAGACATATCCGGATGTCGACTTTCTATCATCTCCCGCAAAATCGAATCAGATACCCCACTATATGGAGTAAATCGATCTTCTCGTATGTCATCATGAGGCCTTTTGTTCCTTGCAAATAACGCAAGACTTTCTTTATCAATTTCCAATGTTCTATTCCAGATTGCTCGAATCGCCAAGTAACCCAGAACAAAAGCTAAGTCGTATGCAGTACACTTGAGCATACTTGTAAGCTTCCGACAATTGAAGCATATGGAACCGCTTTCATTTGATCGATCTCATCTCGGTTCCCGGGCATTGAAAATCCCCATATCCGCCGCCTTGACTATAGGTGCGGTGAAGGACTACATTTATGCATCCCAAATTTCTTTAAGATTTTCTCTATATATGTCTTTGTGATAGTCCCAATATCCCTTTGTTTCTATCCCTGAATTTCGATCCCTAGAACGAACGAAGCTTCACCAAGGTCTTTCATATCAAAGTTTGAGGACAAAATCTCTTCGTCTCGAGTGATCGACATCACTACTAGCCAAGAGGATATCATCCACATACGTGATTAGGAAGATAAATTTCCCATCTTTAAACTTTGTATAGACACAATTGTCCTCTACATTCTCTTTAAACCCAAATTTTCTTATTGTATCACAAACTTCAAGTACCACTGTCTTGAAGCTTGCTTTAACCCATAAATCGATTTCTTTAGGCGGCATCCCATTCTTTCATTTCCTTCCATGACAAAACCTTTCGGTTGTGCCATGTAAACATTTTCCTCCAAATCCCCATTAAGAAATGCCGTCTTTACATCCATCTGATGTAACTCTAAATCATAATGTGCTACTAATGCCATTATGATTCTGAAGGAAACTTTACATGAGACTGGAGAAAAGGTCTCATTGTAATCAATCCCTTCTCTTTGAGTAAAACCTTTTGCCACAAGTCGCGCTTTGTATCTTTCTACATTCCCTTGGGAGTCGAGTTTTGTTTTGTAGACCCATTTACAGCCTACTGTTTTGGCTCCTTTAGGAACAATTTCCAAGTCCCAGACTTTATTAGTCTTCATGGACCTCATTTCCTCTTCCATGGCCTCAAGCCATTTTGAAGAATTTTCGCTTCTCATGGCTTCTTCAAATGAGGTGGGGTCATCCTCCATTTGAAATTCCTCTGATGATAAATCTGATAATCATCGAAATAGCCGATCTTCTTACTCTTTGAGACCTCCTGGGGCCTCCACATTTGGTACATCTTCTGCTTGAGGTCTTTGTTGCTCCCCTCATTTGTGGCAATGGGTTCTATAGGATCTCAAGAACAAGTTCCTCATTTTCATTCAATGTTGCCACAGGGAGGAACAATAACAGTCCGGCACCACAAGATCTTGTACCGTCGGTGCAAAGGACAAGCAGTAGTGAGAAGAGTGGCTCTTGAATCATCGGAGTGGGCACATATACCCGCTTCTCTTCAAGATCAATCTCTCGAGCTACCATGCTCCCCTCATCATTTCATCCTCTAAGAAGACAGCGTGTCTCGTTTCTACAAACTTTGTATATCCGTCGGACAAGAGAAACGAAAACCTTTTGACTTTTCGGGTAGCCAATGAAATGACAACTTCTTGCTTTGGGATCTAGCTTCCCAAGGTTTGGGTTAAATACTTTAGCCTCAGCAGGACTCCCCCACACACGTAAGTGGTTTAGTGAGGGAACTCTTCCTATCCACAACTCGTACGGTGTTTTGGGCACCGACTTACTAGGCACTCTATTGAGAATATGAATGGCGGTTTTAACACCTCCATCCATAAACTCAATGGGAGTGTGGAGTAGCTCATCATGCTTCGCACCATATCCATCGAGTGCGGTTGCGTCTTTCACTACTCCATTTTGCCGAGGTTCGCCTGGTGTAGAATCTCGGGCTACTATGCCATTTTCCGTAAGAACCTCGCAAAGGTCCAGAACTTGTCCATATGGGGTATGTCGATCGTAGTACTCCCCACGATCGATCGAACTATCTTAATCTTTAAATCGTGTTGGTTTTCAACTTCACCTTAAATATCTTGAATTTATCCAAGGCTTCATTTCTTTCTTTGATTGGATAAATATATCCATAACGGAGTAGTCATCCGTGAATGTTATGAACGAGTCATAACCATCCACACTTTTCACAAGAAAAGGACCACAAATGTCTGTGTGAACAATTTGTAGAACTCCTGTGCTTCTTTTTGCGCCTTTCTTAATTTTCTTTACATATTTTCCTTTAATGCATTCTCTGCATTGTTCTAAGTCAGAGAACTCTAATCGAGGAAGAATTTCATTCTTAACTAGTCTTTCTATTCTCCCCCTCGAAATATGGCCCAAACGACGATTGCCATAATTTCGACGATTCATTCTGAGTTCTCTTTCGCTTTACGTTACATTCAGAGACGAGGATTCATCACTTTCTCGACGCGACGCTTCTCATTATCGCATACGACATTCACATCATCACACAATGATAATAAATAAAGCTCATTTTGTAATATGGCAAGACCAACACATTCTTTATTAAATATTATTTCGCACTTGCCATTTCCAAAATTACAATCATAACCATCTTTGTCCAAATTGGAAACACTAATCAAATTCCTCTCAGTAAAGAGGGAACAAAAAGAACATCTCTAAGTAAAAGATTGGAGCCATTAGCTAACTCTAATGAAAGATCGCCAACAGCTTCAACTTCTGCTTGGACTCCATTTGCGACTTTAATGCATCTTTCGTTTCTTTGCGTAGTCCTCGTCGAACGGAATCCCTGTAAGGAATTAGCAACATGAACAGTTGCTCCTGAATCAATCCACCAAGTGGATTTCGAATATTGTACATACAAGCATTCATTTATGAATGTAATAATGTTCTCACCTTTCTTTGCCATGATCATCTTTAAGTAATCAGGACAGTTCTTCTTGTAATGTCCTGTCTTCTTGCAGTGAAGACACTGATCTTTGTCTACAGCAAATTTGTTCTGTTGAGGTTGATGGACAGATGCTTTTCCCTTGTTTCTTGAGAAGGAGGTACTGTGGAAGTTCTTTTTCTTGTTATCCTTCACATAGTTGATAGATCCACCATGTGAGGATTTAAATCTTTCCTCCTCTTGAACACACATAGCTATGCATTTCTCTAAGTCCCATTTATCGGGCTGCATATTGTAATTGACAACAAAAGTGTCAAACTGTTCTGGCAATGAAGCAAAAATCAAGTGAATAAGGAACTCATCCTTGAGTGCCAAATCCATTGGTTTGAGCTTGGATGCCAAGTTGCTCATCCTCAATATGTGTTCTCTTATCCCACCACCGAATACCTCTCTCGTCACAAGTCGCTTAATCACCGTGTTGCATATGTCTTTGAAGAGCCAAGAACCGACTCTTTATTTTATCAAGGTATTCGTGTGATAAGTCACGATCTGCGATTGAGCCCACAATTGTGGGCTCAATCGATTTTTTATCACGACCATACATTTCTTGTTGGCTGTGGTCCATTTCTTATGCTCTAGGTCATAAGACATCCGTAAGGAGCATGATCTCTCTGCCTTTTCTCGCCAAGCAAGATCATCCTCATTTTGACCCCTCACTGGTGCCGTAGGCTCAGTTGGTCGTCTTGTAGTGAGGACCCACCCACCTCGGCTAAGATAAACGCTAAGTCTATCTTTTCTTCCACTCTCCATAGTTATCTCCCTTGAGAGTGGGTATTTCTCTGATACAACTCATTAAGTTGTATCCTCCTGAAAATGTAGATCAAATAAAGTGAGAACGTAACATTAAAATTATATGTCTTATTTCCAACGTTGGTCAAAATAATATGACATATAATTAAAATAATTATACATTAAATCTATATCACCGTTGGGCAGAAATAGAAACAATGCATAAAACATCAATTAAAATTATAATACTGTTATTATCAACTTTGGTCAGAAAATAACAATATCATAATTCACAATAAATTCTTAAAAATTAAATTCTCTCGTTGGTTCGAATTTAATTAAAAGAATTATCTATATTGAACTTTTGCAGCGGAAACTGTAATTATGCTAAAATAATTCAATATTCAGAAGCATAATAACTATACACAATTAATCTCTGGAAATAATAACACGTTGGCGTAAAATTTACAGAGATTTTATACAATTTTTCTATTGAAATTCACTCAAAAATACTTCTGAAAATTAAATTAAATTCAATTTCGGGATTTACTGTTCAAAACCGCCAAATTATCAGCAAAACCGCCATTTGGCTCATTATCGCTCCGCCCACGGCGGCCGTTCTTGTCGGTAGTTCGGCCGCTACTTACTGACGGTTAGGTTTTTCATGATGCATTTTCAACCGTCGGATTCGCATCCGACGGCTGAAATCCAACGCATCCGCGCGTTTCGTTCCGCGTCGCTCGATCTCAGCCTTTGATTTTGATCCGACGGCTCGGCGGCGTTTTCGGATGAACAAAACCCCCGCGCCGCGGCCGCCCCCGAAACCCTAAAACATATCTTCCTCTCCCCTTCTCTCTCGCTTCGACTCCGAGCGGAAAAACCCGAGGCGAGCGGCGGAAGAAACCGAGGCGACGCGAGCAACGGTAGAGGGGAAGAAGGCCGGCGCCGCCATGGATCCTCTTGCCGGCGTGCGCGCTCCCCTGAGAGGGAGCGCGCCGCCGTCAAGCGGCTCCGTGTCGGCGCCTCTCCGAGCGCGCGCGCTCGGATCTGTCTCAAACTTCGACGGTGGCCCGTGCGTGGAGCGCCGGCGAGCCCGCGGCTCGACCGATCTCCTGCAGCCAGCGAGGTGAGTGATTTCTTTTCAGATCTAGGGTTTTCCCCTTCTTAGGGTTTCGGTTCTTTCTTTTGATTTTCTTTTGGTCGTCCGGATCTGAGCCAATCATGGCTCTGATACCATTGTTGCATTCTTTTGATCTCTCCGATCCGGGTTCTTGGTTTTGGATCCGGTCCGAGAGGGACCGAGCGGGAGAGGGTTTACCGTCGTGCGTAGATGAAGTAGGGTTGGCCATGGAGGTTCGTCGGTGAGGGTCTGCGCTAGGCAGCGACGGTCGGTGGAGATGCGCACGGCTCGGCGACGGTGGCGTGTCCCGAACGTAGGCGTGGCCGTCGGTGGTCGACCGTGTCGGTGGAGGCGGCGGTGGACTTCCGTCGCCGGCGCTCCTCTAGATCGGATTAGGGTTTGTGTGTGTTAGGGTTTGTGGCGGCGCAGTCAACCTCGTGACCTGTGCCGCCCCGGTCCCCTTCTCTTTATATAGCGGCGACAGGCCCACCACCATCTTGGTGGGCGCGCTCGATCGTATGCAGATCGAGAGGGATTGGGCATTTGGCCGTTGGGCCAAATGCCCGAGATCAACTCTAACATTCCGTACTAGCCATGGAAAAAAGGGGAGCGTCGTGGAACGGCCCGCTAACCGGATGAAATTTTCAATTTGATTTTTTGCGAAAAGGTTGTGAAAAACAGTAGATATGAACTAGATATTGAAATGTACATGAAATAAATATGAAAATGTAGATGAAAATTAGTATATTTCTCAAATTTGAAACTTAAATGTGCCCCAACACCAGACCAAATCTACCTCTTTTTGGCTTCGGGATGGACCACGCCAAAAACTTGGCCTAGGCCTAAAAACGTCAGTCCAAGCCGGCGATGATCATGTGTAGGCAGGTGTGTAGGACAATTTGGGGACTTTTTGGTAGATACAATATTTTTTGAATCCGTATTTGCAGAAATGATCACACACGAGTTGTATTTGTAAATATAGCACCGTTGCCGTACGGCCGTCGTGCGGCAACACCTCCCCACGCGCCACGTCAGCCGTGTCGTACGGCCATCGTGTGGCAATGCCTGCGCTGCCGCCACGTGGCCTCCCCAACCAGCCCCGCCGCCACTCACCCGTTATCGCAAGGTGGCCGTGCGACAGCGCACACTGTAACAGTTTCTACGACCATGATATAGTTGTGAGTTATTCTACGACCATGATATGGTCATGAGCCATTCTAAGACCATAACATAGTCGTAGAAGGACTTACGATCACGTCACGACTATTTTATGGTCGTAGAATGACTAATGAATATACCATAGTCGTAGAAACTACTACGGTGTTGCCGCGTTGCCGCATGATCACGGTGACAGGCCACGTGGCAGCGGGGTTGGCTAGGGAGGCCACGTGGTGGCAGCGGAGGCGTTGCCGCACGGCGGCCATGCGGCAACGATTGCCGCACGGTGGCCGTGCGGCAATGGCTGACGTGGCGTGCGGGGAGGTGTTGCTGCATGACATGCAACAACGGTGCTATATGTGCAAATACGACTCGCGCATGGTCATTTATACAAATACGAGTTCAAAAGGTGATGTATCTGCCAAAAAGTCCAATTTGAGTGTGTTGCAATAATTTACTTAGTTTTCATCTGTCTGCCTATGCATCAATCAATTGTGTTCGGTCAAAATCAGTTGGAGTGAATTAGAATAAATTAAAGTGGAGAATTCATTTTTCAGGGAGGATTAGAAATTCTCCGGCCTTCAACGCATGGCAGCTCATGCGTGAGAGCTTGTGTTGCATGCAATTGATGGTGTGTTACTGTGATTATCTGTGCTGATGCTGGAAGGAGGAAAGATGGGGAGAAGAGGAGGTTTTCGTGGGAAATTTGTGATCTTCATTGTGATCTTTAAGGATAACGATCTGAAACCCTTTATATTGCCCTAGTTTAGTTGTTGTTCAATTTGTAGGACGTTTGGTCAATGGGAAGAGTAGATGTCTTTCTGCTCTAGTTCATCTAGTTGTGACGTAGAGTCTTGCGGGGGTAACTAGGGATATTTAGGTTCATATTCAAGGCTTTGTCCAATTAAAAAAGTTGTATATACTTTTGTTAGATTTCCAAGAAGCTCTAGAACACTAGATTCGGAGTAGCGAGCGAAAAGTTACAGCCTCGGGACGATCACTGTCCAGAAATCGGATGTCGTTGGCAAATGTTGCGTAGATGGTCTATTTTCACATAGTAAATAAAAGAATTGAATTTTCCTGATAACATGATTTAGTTTGTAAATTTTGAGTAGGTTTCAGAACTGGTATCGCTCACTATTTTTCAAGTTTTATTTAAAAAGATATGAAAATGTGAAGTGGGTTGTCCTGACAGATTCTGGGATAGTCTTCGGAGAAGGAAATGGGGAAGACAACGGGAAATTCAGGAGTTCGTCATTGCTAGGAAGTTGTAGGAAATTTTGTAAGGAATCCAGGAAGTCTTAGTTTGCTGGAATTGGTTTTTAGATGTGAAAGTTAGAACTTTTTTATTACTGGGCATCGGGTAAGACGACCGGTAGGATCAAGTTAGTTGGATCATTTGTTTTGCGTGAACATGCTAGGGCGGGATATGTGATGTTTTGGTACTGTTTTTTTTTTTTTGCATATTTTTGAATGCATATCGATTGGTTGTCCCGAGAGTATTGCCTCAAGTGTTGTGCCGGCCTTGCATTATCCGGCTCCTAGAAGCTAATGTTGGAAATATGCCCTAGAGGCAATCATATAGATGATTATATTTTATTATGTTCATAATATTGGATAATATGTTCTCATGTTTCTTGAATGAATCATCAGTTTTATAGATCAATGAGTATGTGACTTGTTGGTGAAACTCTTTAACTTATATGATGTTATTCTAAATGTATCCCTAGTCGGATGTCACTGGTCGGAACACTAGTGACTCTACGACCAACACATGTATTGATTGATGATCATGTTTCACCGGTCATGAATATAGGGATATCGAATCAATAATATGAGCACATGTTAGAGAACATAGGGTTGGATAGACCCACCTTGAGACACTATTGAGATTGTTATAATTCTATGTGTCATTAGTTGGTCTCAACTAATGATGATGTATAAATCCTTAGACCTGAGATCATCATGGTTTTTTACATGTGCAATAGCACTCTTAGGGGTTGCCAAACGCTACTCGTAGTTGGGTAGTTATAAAGGTAGCTTTCGGTGTGCTATGAAACATGCGAAGGGATGTGACTGGTCGGATATAAGATTTATCCCTCCTAACATAACAAGAGAGATGTCTCTGGACCCCTCGTTGTGGTCGGATAAAGAAAGTGCATGGCCATGTCACTAGTGGTCGAAGTGTCAACCACATGAAGTTATCTGACACTCGATCGAGAAAGTATTGAACAGTCCATGGATGACACAATATCTCACCTGGAGTTCAACCAGATATCGTGAGGCAAAGAGAGAATACATGAGGAGGTCTTTCAGTTCGATCAGATACGAACTAGTCCTATGGAGATACGAGCTGGTCGTAGGTTGGTCGAACATGGTCACTAAGTGGTCGAAACCTGGTCGTAATGAGTTACGAATTGGTAAAGACCGGTGCTAGCACTCCAGCGCGTGGTGTTCCTGCTCTGTACGTGTGGATACCTTAGAGGTGTTGTTGCGAAGCATCAGCACTAGGACGATCCGCAACTCGTGACGATCACCGGAGCAGGAGGAGAAGACGCACGGCGAGTACGACACTCGGAGGAGAAGACGCGTCGCGAGTACGACTACGATTGCATCAACTCGCTACAACGACTCTACTTCCGCTACGAGTCGACGCGTTTTGTGGTAATCTCGTGATCTATTACTAGCGTAGGTTCCTTGGTTGCGCGGTAGAATTTTATTTTGTGCTATCATAGCCTTCCCGCGATCCAACAGCTAAAGAGGCAATTGTTTGGTATAACGGTGAACAACGGGTGGTTGTCATTGTTGTGTTGATTTATTTACCATGATATTTAATTATATTTTGTTATGTTACATATTTTCCATGGTAATATTGATGAAAAGAGTTATATTGTGATATTGATGTAACTCCCATGGGATGACATGGTGAGATTATTGTTGTTTAATGAATTGTTGCATCATTCACTTGCATAAGGGCTAGGACGGTGAGTACTGCCATGTTTATGGCTAATCCAACATGCCCCATGTTAAAGTCCTATAGAGGTAGGGACTCTACCCTCAAGAAGGTAAGGGGAGAAAAGTGTGTCACCGATGGGTGAATACTTTGCAATACCGGTATCAACCGAAAAAGGTGCATCATAGCATTTGCATACAAGATAATTATATTGTTGAGAGTGAGGATGAGAATGATGAGGTTTATGATAATGCATCGATTGTTAATGAGCTTGTGTATTTACCATTGTAACTAGTGTTTGCTGAGTCGTAGACCCACCCTTGTTTATTTGTTGTTTTAGGTGGTCGTTGATAGCATCTCGCATGAGGAGGGCTAGCATAGAAGGAATAATTACACTATCTTCACTCAAATGAATAAATTGGCTATGTGAACGTCTGTTTTGGTGTGATAAATAATTCCTTATAGGACTTGATAATTATTGATTAAGTTTAGGAGTTTGGTTATAACTTGATTACTCATTCATTGGATTGTTTATTCTCTATTTGGTTCCTTATTTCGTATTACCATCTAGTGCGTTGATCATTAAGCAATTTGAATGCATTTTTTTTTCATACAATGTCCTATGGACAAGTTTTATTTCACCATGCGCTTGCTGCAATTTAATGTGATATGTAGTTTAAATTAGTAGTTGAGATAATTTAGCGGCGTTCCGGGCTCAGTGTTGAACCAGAATGTTATATCTTCTTAATATAAGGAAAAGAACGGAGTATTCGGCGGAGCTTGCGTTTGTTGTAGGAGCATGAGGTGGAGACGCATTTGGCGGTGTTGAGGAGGCAGAGATGAGGAAGACACCGCCCCATAGCACTAATCTTCAAGAGAATCTGAGAATCAGAAATTCGACTTAATTTCCTTGAAAAAAGTGATCAATGGATAGCAAATCCGTTTTTTTTTTCATACAATGCGATGCTCAACTTTGCAGTCATCTTCATTCTATCCTTTTAAGTATGTAGGACCCATCTCTCAAGTTTTTCTCTAGCTTGCTAGAAGAAGAAAAAACTTGTCGGGTCCATTACTCCAATCTGAATTACTACTAGTAACAGTCGCTCTCGAGTTGGACCTATCTGGACTCTGGGCACTGCCCAGAGAAAAAAGGCAGCTTTCCAACGTGTTGTCGATGAATCATCTACCAATCCATCATTATCCCTGAGATGTTAGGGGTATATGCAGTACAAGGTGCTTACGGATCTACTAATTCTTTTATATCCGTCAGTAACAGAGATTTTAAACTAAAAAAAAAAGATCTAGCAGCTCAAAAAGGGGTATCCCGAGCAATTGTAAGCTTATACATAAGTGTTTAAATAGAGAAAATATAGTTACATCATCAAATATATATATGTAAAAGTTATTCTCTCCGATAGAAGCATATTTTTTGTATATGCTTAAGGTTGTATTATCTATTAATTAGATATAGTTATATATATAAGCACATATTAAGCACTAATACCTAATTAAATATCGATGCTATAAAGTAAGTACATTATCTATTTTGTATATTAGAAAAAAATCATTTTTTTTCTTTGCTAACTACCTCTGGGAACAACTGCGTTCTGCATGCTTTGGTATCTCTTCTACTTAAAAGAAGGAATTCATGACAGTCCGTCATCACTCATGCGATGTGAGCCGTTAGATCTATCTTTCTTCGTGAGATGTGAGCCGTTGGATCTCGTTCTTTCTCGATTCCTCCCGTGCGTACGGTTGGCCACCCATAGCCTCCTCTCCACTCCCCCCACACCCCAACTGCTCAAGTTGGTGCGTAAGAAGCTCAAAGATTCTATCGATTTTTCCAAGAATAGATTACTGGCGGATCATTTGCATTATAGGCTGAGCACAATACCGATTGACGAGATATAATTTTTTTAATCCGTAGTAATGCACAAAACATTGAACCAGTAGTAGCAAAAATCGAAACCTCGAAACAGAAAGAACAAAGAAGCCACCCAAACTGCGGCCACCAACCGCAGCGCTAATACCTTGGGCTCAAACCAACCGCGCCCCAGAACGAAAGCCGAACACGCGCGCGCGCCGCCGCCGCTATTTCTTGCCGCCAAGGCACCGCTCCATGGCAAGTTCGTACCCTCGTGTCGTGAGTCGTGACAACGAACACTCACAACCCCGCGAGTTCGTAGGTAGCGTCTTGCACGGTTGCACCTGTATTTACTCATGCCCAATCTGCACCGACGGCCGCCGCTGAGCCCCCGCGACGACGGCTACCTCACCTGCTACGGCATCATCATCGCCTGCGCGTCGCTGCTCCTGCTCTCCGTCCTCGCCGCCACGATTAGCTTCGGCAAGGCCTGCGTCTTCGCCGGCGCTGTCGGGGTGTTCTTCGGCGCCGTCGGCTGCGTCTCGCGGAGGTGCAGCGCACATATCGGTGGCGCCACGGGGGCTCCTGCGGTAGGCCTGCTGCCGACGACGACGGTGAGGCCGGCGGTGTGCGCGACGTGCGGGCTCGTGGACGCGGCGATCGATGCGCTGCCGGCGTTCGCGTACGCGCGCCCTGAGACCGAAGGCGGCGGCGGCGGCAGCAAGTCCGGGAGGTGCGCGCTGTGCCCGGTGTGCCTGGAGGACGTCCAGACCGGGGAGATGGTGCGGCAGCTGCCGGCGTGCAGGCACCTGTTCCATGTGGAGTGCATCGACATGTGGCTGCACTCGCACAAGACGTGCCCGCTGTGCCGGTGCGACGTTTCGCCGCAGCCAGTTACTGTCAAAGCCACAGCGGCCGCCGGCGCCGTGCAGTCACCAGCTGATGATGCCTTGCCGCCGGTGTGAGATTGTAACAAGAGAAGTGGATATTGTAATGGTATAATTAAGCACCGATTGCTGTAAATTCCACCTGCAGTGCCATCTACACTGAATCAGAATTCCGCTCTTCGAAATGAGCACTGCTGGCAGTGTGCACATCAAAACCAGACATTTCTTTTTCTCTCGTGTCTGCTTTTGGGACCCAGTATAAAAGGTACTAAGCAAATAGCCAAATGGCAATAGACAATGACTCAGCAATACTGATCATAGTTAATGCGTTTCGTTGATTTTTTATCGTTGATTTTTTATTTGATTTGGCCCCGGACACCACTTTAATTGCAAAAATAGCCCATGTAGCGTCGTATTTGCAAATCTAGTCGTCTCCCGAGCGCAGAAGCACGAGATGATGACACGTGGCACATCGTGCGGTCGCGGAGCGCGGGAAGCCAGTGGTGAGCGCGGGATCAAGGCGACTGGCATGGAAGGTGGTGGGCCCAGCCAGCTTCAGCGGTGCCAGAGCGCACGAGGTGGCCGCCACCTTCCCGCGGTGCCCAACGCATGAAGCGGGCCTCATGCAGTGCCCGGGTGTATGAACTCGGGGTCTTTCCGCTGAGCGTATGAAGTCGCCGCCCGTACACAGGAACCGGTCGGTTATGGTTCCCTTCCAAACGAACGATTAGGGTTTCGTCGATTCCGATTAGATTTCGCCGATTAGGGTGTCGCCCGATTAGGGTTTCGCCCAATGAAGGTTTCCCCAATTCCGATTAGGGTTTCCCCTGTTACAGCTTCCTCCTAGAACTATTCTTATCTGGCCATCAATGAAAAAAATAAAAACCGATCCAAAATTATTTGCGCCCAGTCCTTCAATTCTTTGGAAAAAGTATGATTTAGATATATAGAAACTTTGAGTTGCCTTGTTTGATTTAGATATGAAGAACATACATTGTTACTTACACATTTGGCTACTTGGGATCACGTGCATTGTAGGTGGCATTGCCCACAGGCAATCAAGGAAATTATTTTTGGGCCCTTTCGCTCTAGGGATATATTGATGTATGTGCATGAATGCCCACCTTTCCTCAACAGCTTAAGCAATTTGATTAGCAAAATTTGTATTACTTTTCTTTTGGTTCGCAATAAATAAATCATTGCAGTTTTTCCTCAGGAATCAACCCAAACGGACATTAACATCAAGGTTTTTTTTAATCACATTACTCCACTATGGTGGAGGTAAAGCAGATGACTTATGGAGCTTCTACAGAATGCAATTAAAGGGGCTGAGAACGTTCGTTCTGATTATGAAGATGCCCTAAAACATTAGATTGAAATGTTGTGGTTTCATACTCTTCATGCACTACACAGTACAATTTGGCATATATATTTGCTTCTTTATGCTCTAGAACTTGTACTCGTATGTTACAAGTTCTAATAGTCTGCCATTTTAATTTAGGTTTTTTTCTTCACCTGGTTGTGTTTGAACCATAACTACATTATAGTCCACAAACATAAGCGTGTTACATGCGGTCACATGGCATGATGTTTTGGCTAATTGCTTTAGTTATCCTCGCTACTACTACGGTACACTGCGACACAAGCATCCGGACCATGTAAGTATACATGCATTTAGGGGATAGTAAAAAACATGGCGAGTAGGATGGGGGACAACTACGGAATAGCCCGACCTACTACGTGGACCTCATTTGCCCTTCTTTGCGAGCTCAATGTTGTACTACTCATTGGCCGCTTTGGCATCGGCCACTATTTTTCTCTTTTTCTCGTGCTCCCTCTCACGAGCATCGCACTCCCTGCGCCTGCACACCTCGAGATGAGCTTGCGTCTCCCACCGGATACGCTCGTTGTGCTCTGTGATACGACGCACCTCCTCCCTCTTCTTGCGGTCCCTCTTGGCATCTCACCGCCGCAGCTTGAGACACCACCGTTGCGTTAGTGGATCCCTTGGTCGATCCATTTGCGGTAGCCACATAGCAGATCCAGGGACTACGAGTAGACGAGAGAGGTTGTTAGTATGTACTTTGAAAGATAAATAGTAGGGGAACATACTTTAACTGGTCCTTACAGGTTGCCGATAGCAGCTCGTGTCCCAAAGGTGATCGGGATAGTCATTGGAGTAGTTCGCGCAACCCCAGTAACGCAAACCTAGACTGAGCCGCTACTTGGACTTGAACAACTTGCATGTGTCCCTGCACCAACAGAGAGGCAGCGTCTCCCCCTCGGGCGAGTGTTGTGGCAAATGCTTGGTTGGAATGTTCTGGTAGGGGTTGCTGCTATGGACGACGTTATTGTGGGGAGGTGCCCTCCTAGCACGCTTCGACTGTTCTCCTGGGCCACAGCAGCCCTTGCGAGTTCGTGGATCTTGTTCCATTGGTTCTCCATGTAAGAGAGATTGTGTTGAAGTGTTGATGAAGCAGAACCTGCTGCTGAAGCGGTGGTATTTATATACCGAGCCCGCGCAGTGTACCTAGCCGAAGTGCAAACCGGTCGAAGCAAATTTGTGTCTGCAAGGAGGAATCTTGTTCCAGTGTAGGGTCACGTCGCTGCACAAAGCTGCCTTGTTGGGTCACATTCGCTGTGCAAAGTTGCAGTGTTGGGTCACGTTGCTGCGCAAAGCTACCTCGTTGAGTCACATCCTACTTTGCAGAGCGAGGTCACATCCTGCTTTACAGAGAGTGGTTATGTTCTGCTTTGTAGAGAGAAGTCATATCCTACTTTGCAGAAAGTAGTCACGTCCTACTTTGCTGAGCGAGGTCACGTCCTACTTTACTGAGCGAGGTCACGCCCTGATTTGCAGAGACATGTAATGACAACAGATTAACACTGCAAATGAAGTTAAAGTTTGCAATTATGATACAATTAGTTCCACACCGTGTACAACAAGCAAAGTACTAACATAAAGGCGTGGATATATATTGGACAGGCGTACATCGCACAGAGGGGTAAAGGAAAAAACTCAGAGGTTCTGAAGGCAAGACAATAAAACTCATGGTACATCCTCCCACCACTTGCCCAGTCTGCCCTGACGACGTAGCTGATCCTGATGAAAGGTGAGCCTATCAGGGGAGAGGCGTACGTCTCGGAAGTCGTAGTAGGAGGGTTGCGTGGGAGGCAGTTTTGCAAAGAACTTAGTGTAGGTATTTGGGTGACGCCCGAGAATATCGTCTATCTAGGTGGTCATAGGAGGTGCACATCCAGCGGGAATGGTACTGCTGGGTTAGGGCAGAGATTCTAAAGTTTGCAATGCGTAGTCGTGCTGGAAAGCATCACTACTACAGAAAAGGTCATCACAAACGGTTCAAAAATGT
This sequence comes from Hsuehochloa calcarea, assembly GCA_036346395.1. Classification (NCBI taxonomy): domain Eukaryota; kingdom Viridiplantae; phylum Streptophyta; class Magnoliopsida; order Poales; family Poaceae; genus Hsuehochloa; species Hsuehochloa calcarea. The sequence goes on along the minus strand of CM070595.1, from coordinate 17,279,569 downwards.
CATCACAGACGGTTTCGTGAGCTGTCTGAGTTTATGGTCAGTAATGATATGAGGTCATCACAGACAGTTTTTCAACTATCTGTGATAACCCTTATTATAGACAGTTTCGTGAGCCGTCTGGGTTTATAGGTTAGTAATAATATGATGTCATCACAGATGGTTTTTCAACTGTCTGTGATAGCCCTTATCACAGACGGTTCATAACTTAGAATCATTTGTGATAGTCAATTATCACAGACGGTTCGTAGGAAAAACTGTCTACGATGGTCGACTGTCATAGACGGTTTTTTCTACGAACCATCTGTGAGGGATATATGCAAGACCAAAAAAATGATGCAACCGCAACGTGAAGTGCCCCCTCACCACTGGCTGCAACCAAAACTCCACCGGCATGGTGTGCATTGTGTTCCACAACGTCAGCTCCCTACTTGTTGGCCTCCCTGGCTCCACCCAAACCACCACCTCTCCCCTGCTTAGAGGCTGACGGGAAGACCGAAAGCACCGCAAGGGAACACGTTCCAAATCCTAGGAACAGTAGCAAAGAAATCAAACCAAGGAGAAAGGGGAATGGAGAGATTAATGAGAGGAATGAGCTCACTATGGTCTTAGGGGCGTCGATCTAGATGCGGCAAGGTCGGTCTTGGATGGAGACATGGCCGAGGCACGTGGGCTCGGGAGCATTCCAAGTCGAGGTAAAATTAGGAGATGCTTATCACGCAT